>CM046037.1:24455028-24760028 GCA_025215565.1 Flaveria ramosissima | reverse complement strand
CTGTAGGCGTCCCGGGAACGGGGCCTTACAAGTTGGTATCAGAGCCAAAGTTTAAGTGAAATGGATAAATTTTCAAAATAAACCTTAACTTAAACTGAAAAATGGGACGGAAGGGGGAATGGGATGCCAAACTGAGTAGCTGCGTGCCATCATGTATTTTTTTAAAGTTAACTGGTTTTATGTGCGCATGGTATGTGGTTATGTGTTGTATGTAGATTTAAATACTGATGTAGTCAGGACAGGTGATACTTGGGGTATGAAGAGTAAAGTAAGTGGTTAATCACAACTGGCCACTGTAATTAGGGACTTACTATACTTGACATAAACTGAGTTGTTTCCTTGAATGACCGTGTTGGTGTTTGAATCTTTCAGTGTGAGTTAGAGAATGGCTGGAGGTAGATCTTCTAAAGCATCTAGGGGTGGAGGCCGTGGCGGGCCTGATGTTGAGCCGCGACCCAAGAGAGGAAGACCAAGGGTCGAGAAGGTGGACTCCTCATCCGGAAGCTGGGGATGAGAGTGATGAGGGCCTTGGTAAAGGAGGCTGTTGTTGAAGAAGTACACCAGGTCATGCAGACAATCTTACCGTTTGTGGTAACCGAAGTCATTAAGGCGGTGAAGGAAGGAGAAAGAAAGGAGAGAAACAGGCCTTCGGGGGAACGAGAACAACAAGAGCCCGAAATGATTTTCTCTGACAACGAAGACGAGGAAGAGGAAGATGAGCCTGTGCGAGAGGTGGCACAAGGCTGTAACTATGGGGTGTTTATGAGATGCAAGCCCCTACTTTTGACGGTAATGGCAATGCTGCCGCTGCTCACCGATGGTTAAGAGAAATGGAGGCTGTTCTCAACATCAGCGAGTGCCGGGAAGATCAGAAGATGAAGTTTGCCACTCATTCATTTGTGGACTCAGCACTGTGGAACAACATTGTCCAAGCTGAGGGTAACCAGACAATCGGGAGAATGAGATGGCCCGAACTGAAGAAGATGGTGATTGAGGAGTTCTGTCCTCACAGGGAAATGGATAAGATAGAGAGGGAGTTCCTGCAGCTGGAGGCGGGATCCATGACACACCAGCAATACACTACCAAGTTCAACGAGATGGCATGTCTGGTGCCGGATCAGGTGACGCCTCTGTCTCGGAAGATCAAGAGGTACATTCAAGGCTTACCGGTGGATGTTCGCCGGCATATGATCGCCGCCCGGCCAAGTACGTTTAGGTCGGCGGTCGATTTGGCCGGAAGACTATATGATGAGAGGGAAGTGGTGGTGGTCGAAGCGAATAAGAAGGGTGGTGGTGATCGGAACTGGAAAGGGAAAAGGTTTGGTCAGGGTGATGCCTCGACGGGTAACAAAAAGGCACGTGTGGATGACCGTTGCGTGGCCACACCGGGAGCGGGATTGGGGAGGTGTGGCAAGTGTGGAAGGGAGCATGCGGGAGAATGTAGGATAGGATCAAATGTGTGCTTCAAGTGTGGGAAGACAGGGCATATGGCAAAGGATTGCCTGTCGGGCAAATGTTTTAACTGTGGAGAAACTGGTCATATCAGCAGGGATTGTAAGAAGCCGAGGGCTGAGGGTTTCGGGGCGAAGAGGACGGGAGGTGAAGGACTGAGGGCGAGCGCCAGGGCATTCACCATGACACAGGAGGAAGCTAGGACAGACCCTGATGTTGTGTCCGGTACGTTTCTAGTGAACCAAACTTTAGCTTCTGTGTTATTTGATTCTGGTGCTAGTAAGAGTTTTATTTCTGCTGCTTTCTATGCTAAGCTACCTGTTAGTAGTAGACGTGTTGATGTGCCCTTTGATGTAGAAACTGCCATAGGTAAGTCTACCAGGATTTCGGAGATGATAGAGAACTGTGATGTGGAGCTTGAGGGTCGTAAGTTTCCTGTTAGACCATTCGTGATGGCCTTAGGTGGTTTTGATTTGGTTCTTGGGATGGATTGGCTAGCGAACTTCGAGACGAACATTATGTGTCGCAAGAAGATGATTCGGTTGTCGGCGCCTGACGGTAGTTCAGTGACAGTTTATGGTGATAGGGTTACTACAATTCCGAGGGTGATCTCGATGGCGGTGGCGGGAAAGTGTATGAGGCGTGGATGTAGTGCCTACTTGGCCTATGTAAAGGATGTGGATACGCCAACACCACAACTAGCCGATGTACCGGTTGTGCGCGACTTCCCAGACGTGTTCCCAGAAGACTTATCAGGAGTGCCACTTGACAGAGAGATTGAATTTCAGATTGATCTGATACCGGGTGCCCAACCTGTTGCCAAGGCACCGTATCGGTTGGCTCCAACCGAGATGAAAGAGTTGATGGAGCAGTTGCAAGAGCTGCTTGATAAGGGGTTCATTAGACTGAGTATCTCTCCTAGGGGTGCTTCGGTCCTGTTTGTAAAGAAGAAGGACGGTAGTATGAGGATGTGCATCGACTACCGCGAGCTGAACAAGTTGACGGTGAAGAACTGATACCCCTTACCGAGGATAGATGATTTGTTCGATCAGCTTCAGGGTGCCAGTTGGTTTTCGAGGATAGATCTTCGATCTGGTTACTATCAGTTGAAGGTGAAGGAGCAAGATAATCCTAAAACAGCTTTCCGTACGCGCTATGGTCACTACGAGTTCCTCGTCATGTCTTTTGGTTTGACCAATGCACCAGCTGCCTTTATGGATCTAATGAATCGAGTTGTTGGCCGATGTTGGATAAATCAGTGATCGTGTTTATTGATGATATCCTGATTTACTCAAGGAGCGAGGCAGAGCATGCCGGTCACATTCGGGAGGTTCTAGAGACGTTGAGAAGGGAGAAGTTGTATGCTAAATTCTCCAAGTGCGCGTTCTGGTTATGCGAGGTTCAGTTCTTTGGTCACGTGGTGAATCCCGACGGGATTATGGTGGACCCGGCGAAAGTGGAGGCGGTTATGCAATGGAAGTCACCAAAGACGCCATCCGAGATTCATAGCTTCTTGGGTTGGTGGGCTACTATAGAAGATTTATCCAAGACTTCTCTAAGATTGTTTCTCCACTGACTAAGTTGACCCAAAAAGATGTAAAGTTTGTATGGGGTCAGGCTCAAGAGAAGGCGTTTGAAGAATTGAAGGCAAGATTGACTCAAGCTCCTGTTCTGTCATTACCCGATGGAAGTGAAGATCTGGTGGTTTATTCAGATGCTTCTTACTCGGGGTTGGGGTGCTTGTTAATGCAAAGAGGAAAGGTTATAGCCTATGCATCCCGACAGTTGAAGGTTCATGAGGTCAACTATCCCACCCATGACTTGGAGCTGGCAGCCGTGGTCTTTGCGTTAAAGATTTGGAGGCACTATCTTTACGGGACGAAGTGCACTATATTCACTGACCACGAGAGTCTGAAGTACTTCTTCGAGCAGAAGGATCTGAACATGAGGCAGAGACGGTGGTTGGAACTTATAAAGGATTATGATTGTGAAATCCACTACCATCCGGGCAAGGCCAATGTGGTGGCTGACGCCCTTAGCCGGAAGGAGAGGCCCGAGCCGATTCGGGTGAAAGCGTATCAGTTAATCATGACCTCCGACGTAATGAAGAAAGTCAAAGAGTTTCAAGATGAGGCATTGAAAGAAGATCATCTTAACTCGGAAAGAATGAGAGGTCTGGTTGGGGAATTGGGTGAAAACACACTCGGTGTTAGAACCCGATTCGGTCGTGTGTGGATTCCCCGTTTTGGGGATCTACGGGTGAAGATCATGGATGAGGCTCACAAGACTCGATACTCCATTCATCCTAGTGCCACGAAAATGTACCATGATATGAAGAAAGATTATTGGTGGCCGGGTATGAAGCGCGATGTGGTGGAGTATGTGAGTAAGTGTCTTACTTGCTTACAGGTTAAGGCCGAGCACCAAAAGCCGTATGGGAAGATACAACCTTTGGATATACCGGAATGGAAGTGGGAGCACATCACCATGGATTTCATTACAAAGCTGCCGCGTACCCCAAAAGGGTATGATGCCATATGGGTGATAGTTGATAGCTTGACGAAGAGTGCTCACTTCCTACCGATCCGCGAGACATATTCATCTGAGAGGTTGGCTGATCTGTTCATTAGGGAAATTGTAACTCGTCATGGTGTGCCGGTGTCTATCGTGTCGGATCGTGACACTTGGTTTACATCTAAATTTTGGAAGAAATTCCACGACGCTATGGGGACGAGGTTACATATCAGCACGGCTTATCATCCCCAGACTGATGGTCAGTCAGAAAGAACCATTCAGACGCTGGAAGACATGCTTCGGGCATGTGTGATTAATTTTAGTGGAAGTTGGGATGACCACCTACCCGTTAGCCGAATTCTCATACAACAACAGCTATCACGCCAGCATTGGCATGCCTCCCTATGAGATGCTATACGGTAGGAGATGCAGAACACCCGTTTGTTGGGGTGATATTGGCCATAAGGAATTGGGGAGCGTCGAGGTAATCAAGGCTACGACTGAGAAGCTTGAGAAGATTAAAGCCTTCATGAAGGTAGCCAAAGATAGACAAAAGCCGTATGCTGATAAACGACGCAGGCCGATTGAGTTCCAGGTGGGTGACCGGGTTATGTTGAAGGTCTCACCTTGGAAGGGTATCATTCGCTTCCGAAAGCGGGGCAAATTGAGCCCAAGGTATATAGGCCCTTTCTGAATCATTGCTCGAGTAGGAGAGGTGGCCTATAGACTGGAGTTACCGGATGAGTTAAGTGGAATTCACCCGACATTCCATGTATCTCATCTAAGGAAGTGCTTAGCTGATGAAGATATGATTGTTCCACTGGAGGATATCGAAGTAGATAAAAGGCTCAATTATGTGGAGAAACCAGTGGCAATCATCGATTGGAAAGAGAAAAGGCTGAGGAATAAAGTGGTTCCTCTTGTGCGTGTACAGTGGAAGCACAGGAAGGGATCCAAGTCAACGTGGGAGACTGAGGAAGAAATGAGACAGCATTATCCATGTTTGTTTGAAGAATAACAGGTTTTGGGGACGAAACCTATTTAAGGGGGGTGGACTTCTAACACCCGAATATTTATTATTTTGAAGCCGGCGAAGGAAGAAAAAGAAATAAAGTACAAAGTCGAGGGACCAAACTCGCCAACGAAAGAAAGTCGGGCGAGTGAGAGTATATAAGGGAGAGGGCAGCCCTTACCCTCTCCCCCATACTCATATTTTCAGCCATATTGAGAGGAGAAGAGAGAAAGAAGAAGAAAAGAGAAAAAGGGTCGGTTCGGGCGGTTCGGGTGGCCAAACTCGTTGTGTAGCAAGCCAAATCGAAGTCCTTGTCGTTGTGCTCGTTTGTGTGAGTTCTAGGACCCCACTTTTACTTGTTTTCAACTCGTTTTGGGGCTGGAGAACATTAAAAACCTGTTTTTGTGTGAGTATGTGTTTGACCCATTTGGCTGTGATGTGTGTGATGCGTTTCGTGTATGTTTCTGGGCTTGTGTGTGCTTGTATGGTGTTGTGGTATGCATTCCTAAGGTCAAGGATGGTTAATTTAGGCTTAGAATGTGTTTGGATGAGCTTGGAGGCCGAAAATGGCAGATTGAGTTCGGGATGAACTCCATTCTACATCAGCTAGGGCTAGGCGACCGTATGGAGGCCATACGGCCGATTGAGAGGCGATTGAGGGTCATTCGCACGATTGGGATTCATTCGCACGATTGAGGGTTCAATCGCATGACTAAGGTTTCATTCACACGACTGGGAGTCCAGTCGCATGGGGAGTCATGCGACTGAGGGTTCAGTCACATAAGTGCTTAGTTGCATGAGTTCATTTGCATTAGATCAGTCGCATAAGTGCTCATTCGCATTAGTTCCATCCGCATGAGGTCCATACGCACGACTGGATTTCCATTCGCATAGATGTTCATCCGCCCGAGTCCAATCGCATGAAGGCCATGCGACTGAAGGGTGTCCATACGCACGACTAGAGCTGTTGCACCCGATGGAAAGTGTGGTTAGACTTCTGGCTTTCGGGGGAAAGTACAGATGTAAGTTTTGACGTAAAGGTTCCCGTAAGAGCATGTAAGATGACTGTTATGGCCTTAGAAAGCATGTAGGGCATAGTGATAATTATGTTGCATGATAATGCTCCTTAGTATGATGTATGTTTATCTTTCCTATGGCTTTACGTGTTATTATAATGAATGAAATGAAGTATTATGTTACGTAAAGTGGATGAAATGAAACGTCTTGCATGCATCGGATAACGGGTCCTTCTTTGTGATTGACCATTAATGTAGAACCTCTACCACTTACCCCTAGTACTGTGGCATACGTTTAGCTGTTCATTTATTGACTTCGGCCCAGTAGCTAAGACTGATCAGGGTGTAGCACATGGTATTGGTACGAATGATGTCCGATGCTCAAGTAACGTTATATGGAACGAATGAACAAATGAATGAAGGAAGAAGATAATAATGATATTATCTATGCGTACGTATGATGTGTGATCATGCAAAAGTAACGAATGGTTTTATATAAAAGTAAAGTATGTTTTATAATAAAACTAGAACTCACTCAGCAACGCTGACTTTTTATATGTTTTCCAGTTGGCAGGTAATGTTTGCTGAGGATGGCACCGCGAGGCTACTCAGCTCTCTTTTGGGATGGCATCCATTTATAAAACTTTTGTGTTATAATGCAAACATGTATTTTGTAATCGGATAATGATGTATTATTGGGCAAAAGTGTTTATAATGAAATGAGATGTCATTTTTGAATGTTTCCGCTGCAATATTTTTATGAGACGAATGTAATTATATGTTTTATGTGTGATGAATAACCAACTGTAGGCGTCCCGGGAACGGGGCCTTACATTTACTTGTAATTTTCAAATCTTAATTTAGAAGTTTTTTTACATAAAATAACAAACAACTTAAACATCAGGGACCAAAGTTGTAAGTTTGTTTGAAACACCCAAACCGCCCCCCCTTGCCCGTATTTCCGGCCATTCTTCCGGCTGTAGCTCCGGCGAGGCCAAAAGCCTCGATACCTCGAATTTCAGCCAAACAAAATGATTCCTAACTGTTCACGAAAGGGTTTCGAACCATTGGGTGCATTTTAATTAAGTTTAACATCGGTTACAGGAGCGTTCGAGCTCGTGTAACCGCTGATCACCAAGTTTGCAACGTTCGGGCATTAAACACTAATAATAATCAAATTAATTCAACCCAAACGAACGTCTATCTATCTTTATTCGATTGCTACATTCAATTTCACCTGAGAAACACACGAACTTCGAATTCGATCATCACTTTCATTCGGACCTGCAAACTAATCGAACTCCATCTTCTGGGCAACTAAGATCGAAATTGATAAAGGTCTATTACTCTCTGTTACCTAAGGATGCTACACACTCAAGGAATTTGATTATGATCAACTCAATCACCACAAACCGATTGCCACCCATCGCGACTAGTTCTTCACCTTGTAACATCGATTCAACCTTCATTCTGGTAATTTCACACACCCAAGCACTCGGTTTCACTTAGGGAACAAAAGCCCTAAGTTTGATTCCATTAACATTCACGAATCGATGGTCAATTTGATTCAATTCGATTCTAGGGTTCTTATGAATTGGGGATTATTTGAAAAATGATTTTTATTAATTAATTTTTATTTGAAAACAAGACATGGGCTTTAGCCCAACTGGTAACATGAAACAAACATAATCAGGAGGTCAGGGGTTCGAACTCTGCCTCTACCATGTTTTGTTTTAAATGGTTTCTTTTACATTTTAAAATTCAGAAAATTAATATTATATTACTATATTAAAATAAAGATTATTTTGTTAACCTAAAACATTTCAGAAACTATTAAATTAATTTAAAAAGTATTAAAAAATTATGAATATAGAATTTATTTATTTTTTTTAAAAGAATAACATAGGTTATGAAACATTATTATTTTTTTATATAATTTAAATGCTATAAATCTATTATGGATCAAACTTAGGTTATTTCAAAACATTATAGATTTATATGTTAAATAATTAATTATTCAAATAGTTATTTAAATAATTAATTATTCATCTATTATTTAATCATGTTATATCATAATTAGTTAATAAATTCATTTCTTAAACTTTTATTTAAATTCATGAATTTATAAAATAATATAATTTTTCATTTAAGGCTTTGATATTATAAGACCCTTTAAAAAACCAATTAAAAGTTTAAAAACTTTATAAAATGATTTAAATAATTTTAAACTATTTTTGCAAGTCATTTAATTAATTAATTACCTAATTAATTATTTTGATAAAGTTTTAAATAATTAATTTCTAGATTAATTATTTCTTTCCACAATGTTATACTCACTCATTACTTAATCAATTATTGTTAATATTTAAGTAAAGCTTATTGTACAATTTCACTAATGATTATTATTGTTTCAATCTTAATCATTTAATAAATTTATTCATCCTTATGGAAATAAAATATAATTGGCTATATTATTTTATTTACCCTAATTATCAAAACCCCAAATTCAAATTGAAACCCTAGTTCACGTTTACTTGTTAATCTTATTATTGAACTTAATCTTGGAATCAATTCGTTTAGGTAACTTGTAAAAGAAATCGTTGAAGCCTCGTTTAAATTCTTTTCATCACCTTATATATATCATATGAGTTCTCCATGTCCCTTTTTACTTTATTTCACACCTTTTGGGGTGAAAAATGTTAACCTTATAAACTTACACTTGTAAACATCCTGATACTTGTAAATACACATGCAATTCATCTTTATCTTTTTGTCATGGTTATTTGTGTTAGTGTAAGTCTTATATGAGATACATATTTTGTTTACAATCATTAACTATTGCTAGCTTGGCGACGTCTTAGATCTTTGGGCCTGACAAGCCTATTTGGTGCTAAAGCCGATGTATTGCCGGCTCCTGATGACGTATGCTTGTTCATCATCGGAACCAAGTACACTTAGCCAATCTTATATACTTGTAATCAAGTCGAGGTTTGGTTGTAACTGTATGTGTTCTATAAACTTGCTAACTCATAACCATTGACATGAATTGCTACTTGTAAACCTTTATATATATATATATATATATATATATATATATATATATATATATATATATATATATATATATATATATATATATATATATATATATATATATATATATATATATATGCGTGTGTTTAACCCATGAGAACTCACCAACTTTCAAAGTTGACCTTTTATTTTTTAACATGTTTTAGGTTTGATACTTGAGGATTCTCTTCGTGCTCATATAAGACTTGGACCTAGTTTAACTAAATATGTTATTTCGTTTGAAGCTTTTGTATTGTATGGACTTATTTGTCTTCTAATGTTCAAGGAATAATGATATTTAATATTATTTCAACTTAATTAGTTCCATGTTCTATGAACAATCGTTTCACATTCGTCCGCCCCGATGATTCCGCCGTCGGTCGGGGTGTGACATATGTTCCCATTATTAATTACGTCATAACTGCAAGTTTCAAAAGAAAAGGAAATGATCTAAATTTTGACTTTTTTCATTAATACTAAATCCAAAAGGGTATTTTAGTAATTTAAATACTCATACAAATTTATCTCTTTTATTAAAAATAAATTTAATTGTTATGTTTCTCTCTCTTATCTATTTTTTTTGAAATCAAACTATCTTTTTTTAAAATAGTTTTTATGAAGGAAATTAGAAATCGCATCTTTTATTTAAAATCAAAATAACAAAACTAAATTTTTATATAATATAAAATTTTCTAAAACACTACATATTTTTTAAATAAAATATTTTAAATCGTTTTGTTTTTAAAAAAATTATAAGCTGGTAAAATATTTTAAAACAGTCTTATTAAAAGCAACCAGAATAATTACAAACTAAACTTTTTAAAAAACAAAATTTTTTTAAAAAACATTTTTTTATAAAATTCTTAAAAACGAATATTTAAAAATGAAACTATTTACATAAGAGATTTAAAAAATGATATAATTGTTTTATTTCTTGAACTATTATGTATATCTAGTTCTAATTATATTTTATATTAAAATATTATACTGTAACTATTCATGTTTATTTTACATATATATTTTATATTATAATTTAATCCGTTTATAATGAGTTTTCAGTCTATCTATCTATCTATAAAAAATTAAAATAAGCATGAAATAATTGTAAACCTCATTATACTTTGTAAGGTTTATTGAAAGGTTAATGCACCCAAAACAAACCAAATGCTTCTTGCATACATGCACTTAGTGCTAAGTAGAAGTTGCTTCGCAAGTTTCATACACTGCACAAGAAAAGTGAAATCTTCCAAAGCTGCAAAGACAAAGTCTTCCGAAGCCAATAAAGTGAAGATAAATTTCTTTCGAAGACTTTGAAGAACATGCTTTCTCTGATGTACTTTTGCATAAAACTGAATCACTTTCTGCTGCAACTCTGAAGACTCACCAAATTATACAAGTTGGTGAAAAGGTCCATGTTTTTGCAACTGTACATTGAGGTCTTGAGTCTGTAACTTTCTACTTTATGTACTTTTATTCTTTTTGTAATATATTAGGATGTGAGCTATGGCATGTCATAGTCATTAGTCAAAAGACAAATCTTTCTTTTGACTCTATATTGATCTTGTTGTCTAGATTAGTGTTCCCAACTGGCTTTCAAAGTATGGCCGGCTGTAGGATGTAGTATAAAGTATCTCAGGTCCTTGTATCTTTTCTCATGCTTTGTAACATTTGTAAAAGGAACTTGAGAAGCAATATACTGCAATCTTGAAAACCAATATCTTATTTTTCTTAAGTTTTGGTCTCTTACTTTGCTTGTGTTCTTAGTATCATCATTATATAAGTCTTGGTTCCCCATTTGATCTGTTAAGTGTTCTAACACTCTCCTCACTGTGAGACTGATTGTATTGATCATTCCTTCAACGGTCCTGTAATTGGTATCAGAGCATTCCAGGCTCTTGATTGTAAGATCTCACCATCTTAGATCCCTCAGTCTCACAAAATACTTAAATGGCAGCTCTCACAAAGGCTGATATGGAAACCGGAACCATAACAAAGTCCCCATTGATCACTCCTAAAGACTTTGACACTTGCTGCTAAAGAATGGAAGGCTTCATCAAGTCTCAAGACTCACTCCAGGATGTAGGAGTCTGTTGTCTCTAGACCTCACATTATAAGCATCTCTTCAGCTGTTGCTGGGGGTGGTATGATTCCAAATGAGGTAGCTGACTATTCTGAAGAAGACAGAAAGAGAATAGATATAGATCAGAAAGCCATGGCTGCCCTCCAAACTGTTTTTCCCAACTCCATAAAGGCTTCAAGAAGGGCAAGGCAACCAAGCAACTATGAGATGCACTGAAGCTCATGTATGAGGGGTCCATTGAAGCAAAATAGAATAAGAAGGACCTCTTGAAGCAACAGTTTGAGAACTCACTTACAAGACAGGTGAAACAGGTGTCTACAATACTTTAGGTATGTTGAGATTATGGAACTCTTATGGATGTTGGAGTAACTCTTGAAAACAGGGACATTGTAAGGAAGTTTATGTCCTCTCTTCCTAGACAATAGACATATTATTATGTTGTTATCACGAGAACTGAGAACCTTAAGACTCTCACTCTTACAGAGTTGTATGGTATTCTCAATGGATACGAGATGGAGATGAATATGCAAAGTCCATCTGGTAACTCCAGCAATCAGCAGAGTTCAACCCTTCATATGGTTGAAAGGGATTGCAGAGAACCACAACATCATCTCATCTGCTACCCTAAAAACTCACAAAAAGGTCCTTTCATCACCTTCCCGGAGACACCAAGAGAAAGCTACACTCAATGGACCGTTCCAAGAGACAAGCTCTTCACAAGCCTTTGTGTTTGCTGATGAAAGCAAATGCAACTTTCTCTTCACCCTTGAAGATCTTGACTGTATCCATCCAGATGATCTGGAGTACATGGAGATAGTTTAGCAAATGGCTCTTCTCACTCACAGAGCCAAGAAGTTCTACAAGAGGACAGGGAGGAAGTTTCCTAGAAGTGCAGCTAGTGGAAAGTTTGGGATGGACAAAAGCAAAGTGAAGTGTTACAATTGTAACCAAATGGGACACTTTGCTAGAGAGTGCAAGGCACCAAGAACAAATGGTGGCCAAGCACAAACCATACCAAACTACACTGATAAAGCCAACCAGAATGAGAAGCCAAAGCAGCAAGCTGCAGTTGCTGTTGAAGAAGGCGGCTTTGACTGGAGCTTTTAGGTGGAAGATGCATCTCCAAATCAAGCACTTATGGCTGACCATGATGAAGCCAAGGCATTAGAACATCTCTGTAAACCTAAATGCATTGTTAAAGTTAACAGATATAGATCCTATAACTTAGAAATGAGATCTGATCTTGAGTCTTTAAATATTTTAAAATGTGACTTCAAAAGTATTGAAAATGATTACAAACTTAAAATAGAAGATTTAGAGAAAACCATTTCAACTCTTAAATATAAACACACCAACTACAGGACTCAGATCAAAGATCTCATCACTAAGTTAACTGAATACCAGGTTGAGCTTGTGATCAGCAAAGACAAGTCAGAAAAACATGTTCTTGAAGAATAGACCTTCAAGAACATAATATCCTTATCCTTGCATGCAAAAGTTTGTTATCAGAATAAGCAGAGACTGGGATCTACTAAGATAGCTCCTCCACACACAATATTGTCTGTAAGATCTCCTAGGTGTGTAACTTGTGAAGATGAGCTTCCCCTCATAGATCTTACGAGTGAAGAGGATGAAGAGGAGATAGTGAGGGATGACTCTGATAAGAATGAAGAAGAGCATCCTAAGAAGGTTCACTACTCTCCCGAGGTGAGAAAAGGAGTTGGGATGACCAAGTCCAGAAGGAAGAACTTGATCAGAAAAGCCAAGAGGAAGTCCAAGAAGGTTCAAGATATCAACGAAACTTTTAATTCTATGCAGAAACAAGCGTTTATCTCTACAGAATTTGAAGTGGTTAAGGCTGAAGACTCAAGGACGAACTCTAGTACCAGGGGTTCTAATTCTTGTCCAAATCATCCCAACAATATGAAGAAGGGTGATCAGTTGTGTACCACTGCTACACAACCTGAACCATCCAGCTTCAAAGGTAGTTCTCACCCTAAAAGAATTGCTACATCATCTGTAAAGATAAAGATGGAGAAGGAAAGTGATCAAGTTCAGCCTTGTTCTCAAAGGAAGACTCTCAGAAGGAAGAAAATGGACTGTGTCATGTGTGGTAGTACTTCTCATCTTGCAAAGGATTGCCTCTACAATCCAAAAAGTACTGTCCATATGACCAAGAAAGAAACTTCTGAGAAGATGAAAAAGAAGCAAGCTTCGGAAGGAAAATCTTTTCCTTTCAGAAGCTTAAAAATGAAGAAGAAGACAAGTGAAAACTTGCTTTCAGAAGAAAAGTTGGTCTCCGAAGAAAGGATTACTTCTGAAGTACTGAACCCTGCTGCAGTGTTAGCAAGATCTTCTGAAAGTCTAGTATCCAAAACTTCCAAAGGGTTGAAGGTCAAGTCTAAGCTTCCAAAGATGGTGTGAAAGAAAAGGAAAGACCATGTGACTGAAAGTTCATCATCACCTAACCTTAGACGATATCCGACACATTGTCAGCTACAGAAGCCGAGCTAAGTGATTGAATTTTAAAGCCTCTTCTTTACGGGTTAGTAACCCCTACTTCAAGGCCATGCATTCGCATTTCTATGTTGATGACGTATTGTTAGATTCGTACCACCTATTGAACTACATAACAATAGATGACTGGAAAACTATCATTATTTATAAACTATAATAACCAAAATTTGGAAATTGGAAAAGCTATGGATCGTAGCCCTCATTCTTACGGTCCATAATGTAGTGACCAAGGAAAAAATGTCTTTCCATGTGCGTAAGTGAGCAGACAGATTATGGAATGTAACCGTACATCTTACGATTCATAAGATTGAGGAGGTCTACATTAGGCTGACAAAAAATGTTACACACCGTAACCATTAGACTTTTATGCTCCGTAACGATGCTCGAAGGGGTCTATATATAGAAGGCCTTAGTTAATTGAGAGAAGTTGCTCAAAAACTCAAAACGTGTTTTAAACCCTCTATTAAGTGTTAAAAGTGATACAAGTTAATTTTGTTCCAGTGGAGAGTCTGCTTAGTAGAAGACCGGTGGATAGTTAGGTAAAAAGTCTTAGTTAATATAGGATGGTATCTGGTGTGAGTACCCTGCTATAAGGCGGGACAATCACCGGTAGATAGTGGGTAAAATAGCCATGGTGCATAGAGGCATACACATAGAGGAAATGCTGAGGGATTACGCATACAACACCATATGGAGAAGCTAGGTAGGAAATGGGTTCTTGACCTAAAGAAAGGTGGGTAATGGCCTATGAAGGGTAGAGGAGAAGTACCCAAGGGTGAACTAAATGAGTAGTTCTAGCATGAGTTAATAGTGTGGGAAACTTGGTCTGATAAGCGACTTTGATGCAACAAAAGGTCACGTACGCTCCAAGGAGTCACGATCAAAGGTTTAAAGTCACGTAAGTATGACTAGGAACCATATGTTTTAAATTTTATAAAAAGATAGTGGACAAATATCATATGAATTGAAATTTGTCCCTAAAAGGCAGAAAATATATACATGTGTAAAGATATACACTCACTTAAAGCAAGATAATAGATGAATGCATATAAAATTTGATTTTTTTCGATTGAAATATTAAATAGAATTGAAGGTGTTTCAAGTTGGTATCAGAGCATATGGTTTGAGAGATTTAGGTATAAGGAATAAATGGACTCAAACTATAGTTTTCTTGGTATTGACAAAGTGTTTGATCTAATACTTGATTAAGGAACCAATGACATGGAGATACTCCCAAGGGTTTTGACTTGAAAGTATGATGTGTTGTGGTGAGTGAGTTGTGGTGATTGTGACTAAATATGGTTATGTGTACTGAACTTTCTTGCCTGAAATGTGATGTGGTAATAATGATAATATATTGCTATAATATGTATGGAACTACACATAGCTAGAGTAATAGTATACATATGGTAGCAATACGTTCTTAGAGTCATCATAATCATATCAAAAGATGAAGGTAAATGGGTTAATACATTATGTTGTGCCTTATAAGCATGGGCTAGCATATAAGAAAGCTTATTGATTGTATAACATGCAAAAAATAAGATTAACTCTCGCAAGTACTTAGTAAAGTAATTGTGTCATACTATCCTAATATAGGCACTATACTTTTAGTTAAATAGCGACTCGTAGTAGAGAGGAAAGTCGCCATCATATCTATCAAAATGAAAATGAAAATAAAAATGAAAATTCCTATGTCGCCACATCTGAATCCTTATGGAGGAAACTTGCCAACATATCAGGGAGGATATAGTTAAGGCTCCCAAAACATCATTCTATTTTTCATGGAACATATACAAAATTCAATTGAGCATGCACTTGAAAAGAGAATGCGAAAATAGACAACCAAACTGTTAAAAATATAAAGAATTTATGCCTTAATATTGTAATCCAAAAATAGTTTATATTTTTTTTTTTTTATTTTCTTTCTTTGATTGTTTTATTGTTAGTTCAGTTAGGATCGGGTTCAAGAGTTTTGTGGTGAACTGGGTTTCTACTTGTTTCTTCTCTAGATGATACACGGGTCACGCATTGCACTTGAGCTTCGGGTGTGTAAGGCTCCGTTCATGGGACGCTTACAGTTGGATCCTCATCGTGTATAAAACATATAATTTCATTTAACTTTCATAAAACGTTGCAGCGGAAACATTTCAACCAACATTTCATTTCATAATAAAGGCTTTTGCAAAATATCACATCGCTATCAAATTACAAAATACATGTTTCATTTCATTACAAAAGCATTATAACAATGGATGTCATCCCAAAAGAGCTGAGTAGCCTCGCAGTGCCATCCTCAGCAAACATTACCTGCCAACTAGAAACACATAAAAGTCAGCGTTGCTGAGTGAGTTCTAGTTTTATAATAAAACATACTTTTTTTTGTTTAAAAATGTACTTCACTTTCATGCGATCATACGTACACATAGATAATATCATTACATCTTTTCCTTTCCATCAAACCATAAACTTTACCCTTCTGTTCATGGTACTGGACTTAGGCCTATCATAGATCTTCTATAACGGTGCACCGCACCTCTGGCCACAGTACCTAAGGTAAAGTTTAGGTGTACCATTGCCATATACAATATCTTTCTGTTCATGGTACTGGACCTAGGTCTATCATAGACCTTCTATAACGGTGCACAGCACCTCTGGCAACAGTACCTAAGGTATGGTTTAGGTGTACCATTGCCATATGCAATACCTTTCTGTTCATGGTACTGGACCTAGGTCTATCATAGACCTTCTATAACGGTGCACAGCCCCTCTGGCCACAGTACCTAAGGTATGCAACAATGGTTCTATACAAATGGTCAATCACAAAGAAAGACCCCGATGTGCATCCTCACGGGGTAGCGAACCCACACACCGTTGGGCTAACACCTTTTAATAGTGTGTCCCGATATCCAATGCTTGCAAGACTTTTGTTACATTCCATCGTTTATTAATGCATGCATTCATTTATCATGTTCCCCTTTTATAATCTTCCACTTTACGTTACATAATACTTTCATGTCATTCATTAACATTCCACGTAAAGGCAAGGGAAAATAATCACACATAGTAATAAAGGACATCAACATACATAATCAACATCATCATACAGGGCATAAGATAAACGTACATAACAACATACATAAGCAATAAACCCAAATCGACAACATGCCCCAAACACTAACTATGACCTCGAAAGTCAACTTACAGGAACCTCCGGGAACCTCTCATGCCATAACCTACCTCTACACAACTCCCCGAAAGTCAGAATGTTAAACTAGGCTCTTTCGGGTGCACGAGCTCTATTTGTGCGTATGGACACCCTTCAGTCGCATGGCCTTCCATGCGAATGAACACTTAGGCGAATGGACATCAGGCGAATGGACCCTATGCGAATGGACCTATGCGGATGGACCTATGGGCGAATGGACTCCTATGCGTATGGACTCTCAATCGCATGACCTTCATGCGTATGGCCTTCAGTCGCATGACTTCAGGCGCATGGGCTTCAGTCGCATACCCTTCGTACGAATGGACTTTAGTCACATGGCCTCCAGGCGCATGGACCTCAGTCGCATAACCTTCGTGCGAATGAACCTCAGTCGCATGACCTTCAATCATATGCCTTACAGGCACATGAACTTCAGTCGCGTGACTATCATGCGTACGGACCTCAGTCGCATGGCAATTATGCGCATGGACCTCAGTCGCACGCCAATTGGCCGTATGGCCTCCAATCGCACTCCAGTCGGTCGCCTAGCTCTAGCTGATGCAGAATGCGGTTCCAGCCGAACGCAAACTGCCCTTTTCGGCCTCCAAGCTCTTCCAAACTTGATTTTAGCCCAAATCAACCATCTTAAACCTTAGAAACACCTAACACAACACCATTCATGCATACACAATCCCAAAATCCAACCCCAAACGCATCAAACACATACACATACGCATACAAACGGGTTCAACACCCAACTTTATCAAAAATGGGTTTTCTATGTGTTCCAGCCCCAAAATCGTTTGAAAACATGTAAAAGAGGGGTCCTAGAACTCACACAAACGATCCCGATGAGAAGAGCTTCGATTCAACCCGCTACACTTCAACTTTCACGCTCGAATCCACACGAACCAAGCTTTTCTCCCTTTTCTCCCTCTCTTCCTTTTTTGGCTGAATTTTACAAGTGTGGGGGAGGGTGTGAGATGCCTTCTCCCTTTTATACCCCCGCTCATCCAACCTTCTCCCGTTTTGGCAAGTTTGGTCCCTCGACTTTGGACTTTATTTCTTTTTCTTCTTTCGTCGACTTCAAAGAAAATTTCCGGGTGTTACAGGGTGGTTGTATGGGTTTTATAATAGAAATAGAGACTTCAAGATTAGAGACCAAAAACTCATATTCACACACACTCTCACTCGCTTGTTCTCCAATACACTTTTGCGTTTTGTATTCTCTAGATCAACTTGTTGATCTCTGTCTTTGTTTTCATAAACATATAATCACCTTGATGATCTGTGAGTTAGTCTTGTTGATTACACGATTCATAGAAACTATTTCATTCGTTTGTTCTGTTTTGATTTAGTTGGTTTCTGGTTTATAGTTTCTAGTGTTTTGTTTATAGTTCTAGTATGAGAGCATTAGACTCTGATTAGTTGATTCTAAGGTTATATCTTTGGCGACGAGAGGGTACTGAGCAAAAATAGCATGGTTGATCAGTAATCAGCCTTTGCTTCTAAGACTTATTAAGGGCACAATGTTGAACAGCAGCCTCATGAATAGGACTATTTTATTAACAGGATTTATCACTACTTTAGCTACTTTAGCGGTCTGGCCTGTTACTCGGGATTCTCGAATATTCCATTTCTTGATGCTAGCAATGTACAATGGTTAAATAGGATCATTTTCTTCTCGGGGTCTTTTACTTTCTTTCATCATGGAATTAGAATTAATTCCAGTTTATCTACTTCTATCCATGTGGGGCTTCTGTTGTATCTAATGACGTGGCAGGTTCCTAACAATCTCAGCATAACAAGCTTAGCGCTAATTATGGTGTGGCTGAATCTTAGGAGTTGATAAAGGTTGTTTATGAAGCCAAACATGATCACAAATTCACCAAAAGTTGTTCATTATTCACGTCTCTCCCATGAAATCAGGTCTTTTGCCTTGTGTTTGAATAAAACTATACAACCAAAAGTTTTATATGAAGCAAAACATGATCACAACTGTATTAATTGCTCCCATGAATGAGGAATGGAGGCTCTTCATAAAAATCACACGTGGGATCTTGTGAACTTACATGATGGTCGAAAACCAATCAGGTGTAAATGGTTGTATTAGAATGTTATATATAATATAAATACACCAGGGAAATCAAAAGATATAAAACATGCTTAATTGTAAAAGAGTTAAATCAAAGGGAGGGTATATAAGACTTTGATTAAACATTTTCTCCTCTTGTAAAGGGTGTTAATATTAACAGTTCAGAACCGGAACAAACGACTCATCGACCGTCATGATTCAATAGACGGACTGGTCAAACAATATTTAATAATCGGATGGTATAATACATAACAAAATTTTAAATTATTTATATTTACATAAATAGTTTGTAAGGATTCCTGAAGTCTGATGCAACCCAAAACAGCTTAAGTGTCTCAGCAAACATGCACTAAGTACTAAAGTGAAGAATGCTTCGGAAGTTTTACACAAAGCATTAGAAAATACTCTAAGTGTAAAATCTTCCGAAGCCAAGACCAATATCTTCCGAAGCCAAACATGAAGTCTTCCGAAGCTTCAGAGACAAAGTCTTCCGAAGCCTCATCCTATGAAGACAGATTTCTTCCGAAGACTTTTAGTACACATGCTTTATCTGATGTACTGTTCCATAAAGCACCTTTTCCGCTGCATCTCTGTAAAGTCACCAACTTACATGAGTTGGTGAAAAGGGTCATGCTTTTGGTAACTGTACATTGAGGTCTTGAGTCTGTAACTTTCCACTTTATGTACTTTATCCTTTTTGTATTGTAAAAGGATGTGAGCTATGGCATGTCATAGTCACAAGGTCAAAAGGCAGATATGCCTTTTGATCCTACAATTGATTTGTTAGTGTCTAGTCAATTGTATCCAGCTGGCCTTCAAAGTATGGCCGGCTGTAGGTTGTAGTATAAGTATTTCAAGTTCTTGTATCTTTTAAAAAATGCTTTTGTAACACTTGTAAGAGAACTTGAGAAAGCAATATACTGCCTCCTTGAAACCCAACTCTCTTGTTCTGTCTCTTTACTTACTTGTGTTCTTAGCTTCACCTTGGTTACCCAGTTCACTGTTTGATTAGAGATTAGTTATTCTCCTCATTGTGTGGTTGTGTTGTAATTGTGTTAAGCCCTTAAACGGTCCTGCAATTGGTATCAGAGCTTTCCAGGCTCTTGATATAAGATCTAACCATCTTAAGATCCCTCACAACACACAAAAACTAAACTCTTCAAATGGCTGCCATCTCTAAGACTGATATGGAGACTGGAACCATGAACAAATCCCCACTGATCACTCTTGATGATTTTGACACCTGGTGCATGAGGATGGAAGGCTTCATCAGGTCTCTTGATTCAAGAATGTGGGAATCTGTTGAGAATGGACCTTTCATACCCAGCACCCCCTCTGCTACTGGTGCTGGTATGATTCCTAAAGATGTGGCCAACTACTCAGATGAAGATAGAAAAAGAGTAGAATTGATAGGAAGGCCATGACTGCTCTTCAGACTGCTCTCCCAAACTCTGTATACAGAGGCTTCAAGAAGTGCAAGACAGCCAAACAGCTGTGGGATGCACTGAAGCTGATGTATGAAGGCTCCTCTGAAGCCAAGGAGAACAAGAAAGATCTTCTGAAGCAGCAGTTTGAAAATTTCACCTTCAAAGCAGGTGAGACCATGACTCAACAATACTTCAGGTATGTTGAGATTGTGGATACCCTAGTGGATGGAGGAGTTCCTCTTGAGAACAGGGACATTGTAAGGAAGTTCATGTCATCACTTCCTAGGCAATGGACACACTATTGTGTGGTGATCAAGAGGACTGAGAACCTTAAGACTCTTACTCTTACAGAGTTGTATGGGATTCTCAGTGGATACCAGATGGAGATGAACATGCAAGGTTCATCTGGCAACTCCAACAATCAAATGGGTTCAGCCCTTCATGTGGTTGAAAGGGACAGCATAGAACCTCAGCATCATCTCTTATGCTACCCTGACAACTCACAAAAGGGTCCTTTCATCACCTTCCCGGAGACACCAAGGGAGAACTTTACTCAAGGAAGCCCATTCCAAGAGACAAGTTCTTCTCAAGCCTTTGTGTCTGCAGATGAAAGCTGTGGGAATTATCTCTTCACTCTTGAAGACCTGGACTGTATCCATCCAGATGACCTGGAATACATGGAGATAGTTCAGCAGATGGCTCTCCTCACTCACAGAGCCAAGAAGTTCTACAAGAGGACAGGAAGAAGATTCCCAAGCAATGCTACCAGCAGCAAGTTTGGGCTGGATAAAAGCAAAGTTAAGTGTTACAACTGTAACCTTATGGGTCACTTTGCCAGGGAGTGTAAGGCACCTAAAACAAATGGGGGCCAAACACAACCCAGACCAAACTTTGCTGACAAAGCTCCTCAAGCTGAGAAGACAAAGCAACATGCTGCTGTTGCTGTTGAAGAAGGAGGCTTTGACTGGAGTTTTCAGGTGGAGGATGCTTCTCCAAACCAAGCACTGATGGCTGACCATGATGAAGCCAAGGTATTGGAACATCTCTGCTCCCCTGAATGCATTGCTAAAGTAAATAGATACAGGTCCTATAACCTAGAGATGAGATCTGATCTTGAGTCATTAAACATATTAAAATCTGATTTTAGAAAGTCTGAAAATGATTACAAGTTAAAATAGAAGACTTGGAGAAAACCATTTCAGTACTAAAACATGAACATACAGATTTCAGAACTCAGATCCAAGATCTCATCACTAAGTTAACTGAGTGCCAGGCTGAGCTTGTGATCAGCAAAGCCAAGGCAGAAAAAGTGTTCTTGAAGAAGAGACCTTCAAGAACATGATATCCTCATCCCTGCACAACAAAGTTTGTTATCAAAACAGACAGGGACTAGGATCAAATGAGATAGCTCCTCCACACACAATCTTGTCTGTAAGATCTCCTAGGTGTGGAACTTGTGAAGATGAGCTTCCTCTCATAGATCCTGTAAGTGAGGATGATGAAGAAGTGATAGTGAAGAATTCCTCTGAGAAGAGTGAAGAAGAGGATTCTCCCAAGGGCCACTATCCTTCTGAGGAGAAGAAATCAACTGTGATGACCAAGTCCAAAAGAAAGAACTTGATCAGAAAGAGCAAAAGAAAAGCAAAGAAGGCTCAAGAAATCAAGGCTACTTTTGATGCTAAGCAGAAACAAGTTTTTATCTCTGCAGGTTTCAAAGTAGTAAGGACTGAAGACATCAACCAAGACTCCTTAGCTAAGAGTCATGGTTCTTGTTCAAATCATCTCAGTGCCAAGAAGAAGACTGATTTGCTGTGTACCACTGCTGCACAGCCTGGACCATCAAACTCCAAGAACAGTTCACAGCCCAAGGGAACTGTCTCAGCATCTACCAAGATGAAGATGGAGAGGGGATGTGACCAAAGTCAGTCTTGTTCTCAAAGGGAGACTTCTTTGAAGAAGAAAATGTTATGTGTCATGTGTGAAAGTACTTCTCACATTGCTAAGGATTGCCCATACAATCCTAAAAGTACTGTCCACATGACTAAACAAAGACTTCAAAGAGTCTCAAGAATCTCAAGCTTCGGAAGGAAAGTCTGTTTCCTTCGGAAGCTCCAAATCAAAGAAGGAGGTAAGTGGAAAATTACCTTCGGAAGCAAAGTTGGTCTCGGAAGAAAGGAATTCTTCCGAAGCACTAAAGTCTGCTGCAGTGACTGTAGACTCTTCCGAAGGATCAGTCATCAAAACTTATGAAGTTCTAAAAGCTTCTAAGGTTTTGAAGGTCAAGTCCAAGACTCCAAAGGTGGTGTGGAAGTCTAAGAAAGACCAAATGACTGAGGTTTCTCCATCAACAACAGCTGAAGATCCCTATAGTACAACCATAGGATCTATTACTGTTGCATTACCTTCTTTACTGTTAATGAGCCCAAGACAAGTAAGGCTTGGGTTTCCAAATGTAACTAATCATCTTCTCTGTGCAGGAACAGCTCAAGACCAACAGGAATGTCTGGATAATTGACAGTGGCTGTTCCAGGCACATGACAGGCAATAGGTCTCTACTCCATAATTTTGAGAGGATTGATGGAGGACCAGTTGCTTTTGGAGGAGATGAAGGTGGTTACATTTCTGGAAGGGGCAAGGTCACAAATGGTAAGCTCAGCATTGAGAAGGTAAACTTTGTTAAGGAGCTTGGGTACAATCTTCTGAGTGTATCCCAATTTTGTGATCAGAGTCATAACATGCTCTTTACTGAGCATGAGTGCATTGTTCTCAAACCTGGTGTGGTCATTCCTCATGAGCATATCCTGCTCAGAGCCCCCAGGAAAGGGAACATGTACAAGATGGATTTGCAAGAAACATCTCCCTCAGGAGAAGTTTCATGCTTTCTATCTAAAGCAAATAGTGATGAGTCTTTCCTATGGCATAAAAGAATGTGCCATGTAAACTTTAAGAACATGAATAAATTAATTAAACATGATTGGTAACTGGAATGCCAAAGAAAGAGTTTACTAGTGATGATCATTGTGTGGCATGCCTGAAAGGGAAGCAACACAAAGTATCTCACAAGCCTAAGGAAAAGAACTCCATCACTACTCCCCTACACTTGTTACATATGGATCTCTTTGGCCCCACCAGTGTAATGAGTTTAGGAAGGACCTCTTACTGTCTGGTGATCACAGATGATTTTACAAGATTCACTTGGGTCTTCTTCCTTAGAACTAAGGATGAAACCCCTGAGATTCTGAAGAATTTCATCTTAAAAGTTGAGAATCAATGTGATCACAAGGTCAAAACCATAAGATGTGATCAAGGAACTGAATTCAAGAACCAAATCCTTGATGCATTTTGTGATGAAAAAGGTATTACAAGACAATATAGTGCTCCCAGGACTCCTCAGCAAAATGGAGTTGCTGAAGGAGAAACAGGACACTTATTGAAGCTGCAAGAACTATGTTGTCTGACTCTAAACTGCCTATCACCTTCTGGGCAGAGGCAGTCAATACTGCTTGCTATGTGCAAAACAGAGTTTTAGTAGTTAAGACACATGGTAAGACTCCTTATGAACTTTGGCACAAGAGGAAACCTTTCATTGGTTTTCTCAGGTCATTTGGATGTCCCTGCACCATCTTGAATACCAAAGATCAAATTGCCAAGTTTGCTGAGAAATCAGATGATGGACATTTCATTGGATACTCTTCTCAAGCTAAAGCTTATAGAGTATACAATCTCAGAACTAGAATTGTTGAGGAGTCAGCCAATGTGACTTTCAATGAGCACACTCCCTGTGTGGCTGGTTCTGGTCCGGATTGGCTGTTTGATCTTGATTTAGTTACCAACTGTTTTAACAAATCTTGTGAGCATGTTTCAGGATCTGCAGAAAATCTAAATACAGGTGATCCTGATCCAAGATTTGAGCTAGGAAGATCTTCAACTCATACATCTTCAGCTCCAGTTGGAACTACTTCAGCAAATGAGGTTTCTATCAGCACAACAATGACAAATTCAGCTGATACATCTGGCATGCCTTCAAATTCCAGCTCAGAGGCCTCTCAACCAGATAAAGACACCTCACTTGTAGAAGACAACAATGGTGATGGTGATAGTGATCAGGAATTTCTTGATGCTAATAACCACACCATAGATGACAACATCAATGATGTCTCACACTCATTGGATCAAGTTAATCTTGATAAGTGTGATAATGTGGAGGGTGAATCTTCAGGACCAGATTTAAATTTCTCAAATTTAGATCTTTCCCAGCAACTTGCTGTGATCCCTCAGCTAAGGATCCACAAGTCTCACCCCACCACAAACATCATTGGAGATGTTGTCACAGGGGTAAGAACAAGAGGACAAACCCATGAAGCAAATGTTTGTCTTCACTCTTGTTTCTTATCCAGATAGAGCCCAAGAAAGTTGATGAAGCTCTAAAGGATGGAAGTTGGGTTGAAGCTATGCAACAAGAGCTGCTTCAATTCAAAAGGCAGAAAGTTTGGAACCTTTGTCCTCTTCCTCATGGGAAGACTACCATTGGAACCAAATGGGTTTTTAGAAACAAGAAGGATGATAGGGGAATCATCATCAAGAACAAGGCAAGACTAGTTGTTCAAGGATACACACAAGAAGAAGGGATTGACTACACTGATGTCTTTGCTCCTGTAGCAAGACTAGAAGCTGTTAGGATATTCCTGGCATTTGCTGCATCCAAGAACTTCAAGGTCTACCAACTTGATGTAAAGTGTGCTTTCTTATATGGAGTGATTGATGAGGAGGTTTATGTCAAACAGCCACCTGGTTTTGTAGACCCTGATCATCCTGATTATGTCTGCAAGCTTGACAAAGCTCTTTATGGGCTGCATCAGGCACCCAGGAAGTGGTATGAGACACTATCTAAGTATCTCTGCAAGCATGGATACAGAAGAGGTACTATAGATGGAACCCTCTTCATCAAAGGACAGGGAAATGACTTATTGCTGGTTCAAGTATATGTTGATGACATCATCTTTGGTTCAACTAATCCAAAGCTCTGCAAAGACTTTGAGAAGCTGATGAAGGACAGATTTGAGATGAGTTCAATGGGAGAACTCAACTTCTTTCTGGGAATTCAAGTGAAGCAAGTTGAAGATGGCATCTTCATAAGTCAGTCAAAGTATGTTCAAGACATACTCAAGAGGTTCAATATGACTGATTGTAAGATTGCTAAGACACCCATAGCCAGAAACCACTCCCTTGGTCCAGATCTTGAGGGGGAGTGTGTAGATGAACACTTATACAGGGCTATGATTGGGTCTCTTATGTATCTTACAGCTAGCAGGCCTGATATCATGTTTGCTACATGTATTTGTGCAAGATATCAAGCCAACCCTAAGATGTCTCACTTAATCACTGTGAAAAGGATTTTAAGATACCTCAAAGGTGCTTCAACACTTGGTCTATGGTATCCAAAGAATCCAAATTTCAATCTGTATGCCTATACAGATAGTGATTATGGTGGTTGCAATATGACTGCAAAGTCTACATCTGGGGGATGTCAATTCCTTGGTGGAAGGGTGGTCTCATGGCAATGCAAGAAACAATCCTGTGTGTCTGCATCAACTGCTGAGGCTGCCCAGCTGAGGAAAACCAGCAGCCAAGAAACTCAAGCTGGTGGTGAGAGAGAGGACTTTGGTCCAATCATCTCATCCCCCAATGAATCTTCTGATGAAGATGAGGGGAATTTGAGGCTAAAGGTGCAAAAACTGTCAAAAACATGCACCTATTTAGTCTCTAAGGTTAGTCACTTGGAATCTCAAGTGACTACCTTACAAAACAGGGTCAATGATCAGCAACTTCAGATTTCATATCTGCAGGAAAAACTAGCTGGGAGACCTTTAAGAAGAGCTCAACCAGGAACACAAGAACCTGTGGAAGTGATTGACTTATCCTCCAGCTCACCTATGCAAGTGGGTGATGCTACCAAAAAGGGGGAGAAAGTTGTTACAACCACAGAACCTGGGAGTTCTTCAGAGAGAATGGACATAGAGGACTCACCATCCTCACTTGCTGTTGTGCATTCTCAGCAACTTCCTCAAGTTCACATTAATGTGGACTCTATAGATTCTCTCATCAGGAGTCTATTTGAGGAAGGCATACCAAGGGCTGTCTCATCTCCACCTCTGGGAACTAACAATCAAATCATAAGGTGGAGGTATGATGATGACAGAAGAGCCCTCATACTTCAAAGAGTTCAAGGCCAACAAGAAGTTTTTCAATTCCAAAGCCTGAGCTTTTATGAAAGACTGGATTTAGTCAACCTACCACTTGTCAATCCAAGCAATTCAAGACAAGCTGATAGGCTGGCTCAAAGAATCCAAGACAGGATCATGGCAGAGTTCTCTCTAAGAAGGAGACTTAGGGAATCAGGTAATGTCATCGGTCAACTGGATGTTGAGGTGGACCCTAAGATTAGTTTCATAGGGGAAACCTTGACTGAAGGCCCAGTGACAGAACCTGAGACCCCTGTCTCATCATCAACAACTGCTGCTGAGGTCCAAACTCCAACAGAGACACCTGCTGGTGAAGGTGTTTCTCAGCCTCTCTCTGGCCAGAGCATGGAAGCTACTCCAAGCAATGAAGGCCAAGCCTCAATCCTCCCTGAGTCACAAAGGTCTGTTGGTGACAAAGGGAAAAGGATAATGACTCCTGAGGAAATTGAGGAGGAAGAGAGAGAGAGGAAAAGGAGACTAAGGGGAGAAAGTTCCACTGGGTCATCTAGCTTCATGCAAGCTGCAATCAGGGCTGCCCCCAGACCAAATACTCAGGATGATGAGTTAAGGGCAGTCAGGATAACTTACTTACAGACCAGGAACTATGATATTGATGAGATCATCTCCCTCCCCTTAGAAGAACTGAATGAACTGGCTGACAGAGAAGTGTCAAGAGAGTTGAAGGAGAAAGAGGATGCAATGATACTTCTCCAACTCAAAGAGGAGAAGAGACAGAAAAGACTCTACAAGCATGCTCCTACTCTCTCACCAGTTCAAGAAAGTCCTGCACAAGAAGATGTGGCTCCACAAGAACCTCAGGTAGATAAAGAGGAAGATAGGATCAAAATGATCAACTACCTGAGTGCCACAGGCTTCTATCAGGCAGATGCACTTCTCCCTTTATCCTATGACTTCATTGAGTTTGAGTATTTAAAGCAACTTGAACTTGAGTTAGTCAAGGAAAGAAAGACAACCAAAAGGAAACTAAGGGAAGAAGCTGCAAAGTCAAGGGCCACCATTCAAAAGAATGCAAAGAAGTCTGCTGACAGACAAAGAATGGTGAGCTTCTTGAAGCTGTATGGATTCTCCGGAAGGAGACTTGGCCCTATGTCTCTATCCACTATGGATGAGCACATTAGGGTGATCAAGCAGAAGATTAGGAGTGGAGAACTTATTGACTTGCACTCTCTTCCAAGTCAAGTCCCACCTGAAGTGGAGGTCAAGTTTGAACAACCAGAGACACCTCAAACAGCACCTCCAGCTGAGCCCCAGCAAGCTTCATCTTCTGATCCTAGGCAGGGTCAAACTCCCTCTCCTTCTGAACCTGTGAGGGAGAAACACCCAACTGAGAAAGACACTGATGATCAACCTGGTGCTGCAGACCAGTCTTCTCAGTTAAAGACAACCAAGAGGAAGAAGAGGATGGCTTCTAAACCAAAGACAAAGAAGAAGAAGCCAAAGTCATCTACCTCTGCACCTCAGGCTGAATCAGATCAACCTGAGGAAGTGCATGATGAGGCAGCCCAATCAACTCCTATTCAAGTGGCTCCTCTAACTAGTGAGACACCCATCTTATCCTGGACATACTCTACCAATCCAGAGAGATGGACTGTTATCAGAGATCAAGGTGTTGAGAATGTCTACTCATGGCAAGACATAATCAACTTACCTCTGCATGATCTCTTTGAGATGAGAAGATATTATGAAAGTCTTGATGATCCTGACCATCTCATGAAGAAAGGAATGGTCCTGATTGTACTGAAGACTACCAACATTTGAAGAACTTCCAAGTGTTTTGGTAGCATCAGCCTAGGGGGAGTTTGTAAGGATTCCTGAAGTCTGATGCAACCCAAAACAGCTTAAGTGTCTCAGCAAACATGCACTAAGTACTAAAGTGAAGAATGCTTCGGAAGTTTTACACAAAGCATTAGAAAATACTCTAAGTGTAAAATCTTCCGAAGCCAAGACCAATATCTTCCGAAGCCAAACATGAAGTCTTCCGAAGCTTCAGAGACAAAGTCTTCCGAAGCCTCATCCTATGAAGACAGATTTCTTCCGAAGACTTTTAGTACACATGCTTTATCTGATGTACTGTTCCATAAAGCACCTTTTCCGCTGCATCTCTGTAAAGTCACCAACTTACATGAGTTGGTGAAAAGGGTCATGCTTTTGGTAACTGTACATTGAGGTCTTGAGTCTGTAACTTTCCACTTTATGTACTTTATCCTTTTTGTATTGTAAAAGGATGTGAGCTATGGCATGTCATAGTCACAAGGTCAAAAGGCAGATATGCCTTTTGATCCTACAATTGATCTTGTTAGTGTCTAGTCAATTGTATCCAGCTGGCCTTCAAAGTATGGCCGGCTGTAGGTTGTAGTATAAGTATTTCAAGTTCTTGTATCTTTCAAAAAAAGGCTTTTGTAACACTCGTAAGAGAACTTGAGAAAGCAATATACTGCCTCCTTGAAACCCAACTCTCTTGTTCTGTCTCTTTACTTACTTGTGTTCTTAGCTTCACCTTGGTTACCCAGTTCACTGTTTGATTAGAGATTAGTTATTCTCCTCATTGTGTGGTTGTGTTGTAATTGTAGTTAAGCCCTTAAACGATCCTGCATAGTTTATGTGATAAGTTTGTTTTTTACGGATTTCATTACTTTTAGAAAAAAAAAATACGACGTTGATTCTCACAATGTTCAAAATTATAGAATATCTGTTTTATTTTAGCGTTAATCTCGCCACAAGACTTGAACATAGTGCTATTCATCATTTCACTAAAAAACATACGCATACATCGACACCTCTCTTCTCTCCTCTTCGATCCTAATATCTCATATCTGGGATTGTGGTCTCATATAAAAGCAAAGAGAAACAACTTTATATTGAATAACTCTTCCGTGGATTTATCCAAGATGAAGAAAATTGTTGAAGTCTACCCTATAATCATCGTAAAGTACTACTGTAAAAAATGATGTGGTTGCGACCTAGTTCTATGACTATGCTATCAAGGAACAAAGGAGATAGTTGTGATCTCGGGGCTTAGTATCATCATGGGCGAAGCTCTTTACGGGCCGGGAGGGCCCCTCGCCCCCCTCTTTATTTTGTCAGTAGTGGTATTTTGGTCTGGTATGCAAATTCTTGGCCTGGTAGTATAAATTTTTTCATATATAACAAGCTGCCCCTCTTAAAATATATTAATTTCATCTCCGCTCCCCCTATAAAGATATGCAAGCTCCGTTACTAGTATCATGAGCATCTTCTTTGGGATTAATGTCATGAAACATGGCAACATTTAATTTCACGAAAACCATCAATGACATTCACCACCCCTAGTCATATGACTGAGTGAGAGAGAGATTTATGGATATTTATTTTCTTTATCGTGTATCGAAATTATGAGAATACTATCATGTGCAAACAAGCTACTTCCTAACAAACTAACATCAAATCCATAATTTATGGAAAAGCCTGTTTGTAAAAAATTATTACAACATACATTATTTGTATAATAAAAGCTTATTAAAATCTAGACAACAAAATGAAATATAACCTTGCCTTTGTCTCTATTTGGATATGAAACAAATAAATCAAACAAAATAAAAGTCCATTGGCTTATACATATTTCTTGTCTAAGAAGTTTAACTATTTGCCTTTCAAAAGATTACAAATTTGCTATAAAGGATTGATATTACGAACATATTAAAAACAATTGATGTTACGGTTCCCATAAAAATCAAGTAGTACCAAACTCTTTATGACCTCCCCTACTTACAACTTAAAGTTGATAAAGGTTGTTATCATCACTATATAAATGTAATAGGACATCTTATTATATATTATTAACATTATTATTTTATATGTACTATTTTCAGTAAATAATTTTCTTTACAAAATAATTAGTTTTCTTATTCCACCTTTTAATTTGAAGCTTACTTATTAAGAAAACCGTATACCAATATGAATGGAACACTAGAAAAAAGCATATAAAAAGTCACCATCATGGGTCTAGAAAACCATAGGCTTTGTATAAAGCACTTTCAAAACCATTTATTTCTAGACTTTTGTCAAAAAAGTTATATTTTTTGTTTATACATATTTTGGAGTCAAAGTTATGTATAAACTTATGTTTATTTACAATTATAAGAGGGTATAAAGTTTATTTGATATTTGATAATATAAAATATTAAATGTTATATGGCTATATATTGGGATGTAACGTAACAATGGAAAAATAATATTTTTTATTAACGGATGCAAATTCGAACTTTTTAATTACATTTAAATTATATTAAACATCAAGGTAGCGTTTTACATCAAGAAATGTAAGACGTAATGGAATGAACGATTGATAATAAATGAAAAATAACACTCCAAACCCATTCTATCCACCCCCTTCTTTTTTTCATTCCACCCACCTCATTTTTTCCATTCTATCCCATTTTATTCTTAGTCACCATCACCAGCACTCACTCACTACCACCACCCACCACCACCACTCCCAACCACCATGACCACCACCACCATCACCACCGACCACAAAGATCGAGAGCCACCAGCCACCATCACCGCCACCAATCACCACCGGCCACTACCATCAACACCTGCCACCACCATCATCAACATCGATCACCACCACCGCCGGTCACCACAACCAACCACCACATCCATAACCACCGGCCGCCATGCACTACCCCATCGGCCGCCACCACCACCGGCCACAACCACCACAGAGAATCACCACCAGTCACCGGCCATCACCATCATTCATTTGTCTTTTCCTACTTAATAGACAATACAAAGTAATGATTCTTTCATTCTTAAAGGTTAACCAAACAGTACAATGGAATGTAATGATTTATTTAATTCTCTTATACATTCCATTTCTTTATTCATTCCATTTCTTTATCCATTTTATTCATTTATTATTTCATTCATTACATTATCTCATACTAAACATAACCCAAGTTTTCGATGTGAGAGTTTTTTACTATAACAACAGGTACACCTTTTCTACATGTGGTACCATCATTTACTTTAGCTCAGTTTCACCTCCCTATATATTGCCTCTATAGGTCATTAAATCTGTATACACGATACAAAAAACAAATAAACGGTAGAGGCGGTGGTTTGTGCTAACGGCAAACATCGGCAGTGGCGGTGTCCGCCAAATTTCACGCCGGTGGCAGTTGCATGGTCAGGAACAGTACCACCGTCGACCACCATTACATGCACCGGCACCAGCATGGCACCACCACCATCACCACTTTGTGTATCCTAGATCTAATTTTTTAGCAGCTCATAACTTCATTAGGATAGATATATCGAACATACTTAAAGGTAATCGGAACTTAATGAAGAAGAAAATAAAGCTCTTGAGTAACACTGGAACTAGATAAAGAACGAGGAATTAGATTTTGAACCTCTCAAACATATTTAATAAGCATGTTATAGTTTAGTCCTCTTTTCATCCTTTTGTATAGATCAAGCCATTTAACAACCCTAAGTTGATATCTGATTATTAAAACGTAAAAAAGGCATTTGCTTTTTGAATTTTCAAGGATAACTTTTAATTTTGTTTATTTTTTAATTTAAAAAGAAATAAGAAATAGAAAGTATTGATTTTTTTCAACAAAATGGTTTTAAATCCATCGAGCAATTCAGTAATTTCACGTTAATTAAATAAAAAGGAAAATGACTTTTCTAACAACTTAAAGTTAAACATGTTTTATATTTTGATTTGTATTTATGATGATATTTATGTACGTTTTGGGTACTTTTTTGTTTCGTGTATATTTTGTTGGTAATTGCGTCAAATTTAATTTGTTTTTCATTTTGAGTTGCTCTGTTTGGCGTAAATTTAGTTCAAAACCGAGTTGGTTCAATTATAGTCTATATCTTATCATACCGTGTACGCCGCAACGCGCGACGAGAAAAAAAACTAGTTGAAAAAAATAAATAAGGTACAATGTTCAAAAAGGAAAATTTCTATTCTAGAACGATAAGTGATAAAGTATAGTAATTATATTTTTACGATTTTATTAAAGGTTATTGGATTTTAAAAATCTCAACTTTCATTTATTGGCGAGATTAATCCCAACTCAAAAAATATTTACAGACACTCCCAACTTTTAGCTTATTTTCCTCCAATGATCCCTTACTAACTGAGAGTTAATACCGTTAGTTATTTTTTATGATGTGTACTACTTATATGACCAAAACACTAAGCAGAAAGTTGAAATCAACAATCAGATCCGTCAATCTGAAACTTTTGCACCCTGAAACCCGTCAATCTACACCTCATGATCTGAATCACTTAACTCGTTAAAGGTAGATTTCAAGTGTCGATGGAGGCTAGACATCGAAAAATGAACCTAATATTGGTCGGGCAGTGGCAGAGTTGAAAAATGCCTCAAAGTTAGCTCCATTTAATCAAAAAAACTAACGGGTGTTAACTCTCAGTTAGTAAAGGATCGTTGAAGGAAAATAAGCTTAAAGTTGAGAGTGTTTGTAACATTTCTTGAGTTGTGATTAATCCTGACAAATAAATAAAAGTTGAGATTATTAAAATCTAATAATTTATTTATTAATATAATTATTCAAAGCTTTCCCACATGTATTCTAGCCCATGACATGCATTTAATTTTTACTTTGACAAGAGAAATTTCCTTTCGGCATAATTTTCTTTGTTTATCCTCAATTTTTCATTTACTTGAAATCCCTTTTCAAGTTAGATTATTTTTCTTGAAATCCCTTTTCAAGTTAGATTTCTTATAATTTAGTTTTTTAATTCAAAATTTATTATCACTATGTAGAATTTTAGCTTTCAATCTATCTGATTTTGATAATGGTTTAGAACATGACAAATTTATATCAGAGTCAACAACTTTTTCATTCAAACCATGAGAGGTTTTACATTAATGTATTCATTTTCTTACATTTCTTCTTTTATTTTCATAAAAATCATCTCATTTCACTATCCCATTCATCAACCAACCTATGCATCTTCGATGATTCTGCACAACGATTAGTATCATCTGATTTAGTATCATTTGTAACATCAGGATCAACAATGAAAGCCACATTGACGGAGTGTTTAAGATCAATTTTTGGTTAAAATCCCATACAAAATATATCTTAATTAGCTTTGACATCAGATGAAGGCATACATGTATAATCATGATTAATTGGTGCACAATATTAGAAAAATCAACAGCACTCTTAGCATCATTAGTTTTTTTGAGTCATCTGAGATGTGATAATTCCTTCAATCATAATGAAATCTCAAATTTCTCAACAGTAAGCCTAGTCAAAGCTAATTTATTGTAAGTCGGTTGATTTGTGTGACATCCTTCACCTAAAGGTCCGTCAATTAACGTGGTTTTCCGTTAACTATTCTTTGATCAATCATCCCTCATCTTTATTAACTCTTTATGTGGATATCATGCTTGCCTATCATCTTTATTCTTGTGTTCGTACGTTAACATATGCTAACCTTAAAAACTTTTAAAACTTTCATCATTCGTAACCGCCAAATATACCAATTTTATATAAAATTAACGTCACTAATAAAAACCATTTTTAAGTTATAAACATCATTAAATGCATTTTTATCATTAATATAACTAATCTATTAAAGTCGTTTTCAACCGAAACAAATTTGGGGAAACTCGGGGGTTAAGTGCAGGGACTAAAATTGACATTTTGCAAACTTGGCTGGGTATATAAACCCATTTCCAGCCCTAAAAATTCATTATCTTCTTCTTCATTTCCTTCATCTTCTTCTTCACCTCTCATCTTCATTCTAGCACCAAAACCGACCCATTTGGTCTCGTTTTCGTCGTCTAGACTTCATCTACAACCTAGTCTAATCCATTCTAGCAGGTAGACGACCTTGGTTGTCCTTTTCTTGCTTATTCACGGCTATCCAACTAGGGTTTCGGGTGTTCGGGTTCAACCCGAACACATGAGGTCGTGTGGGTGCGTGTGAGGTCTTTCTGCGTGTGTTTCTTGTTTGTGTATGTGTATAGAGTGTTTCTGGAAGTCCTTGTTGTGTAAAACTCGTGCTCGGATGCCCTTCTGCAGTCGCGATTCTGCTGTCCAGGCGACTGGGTCTGTCATGCGATTGAGTCGGGCGACTGGTGGGTGAGTCGTGCGACTGAACCATGCGTTTGAGTCAATCGTGCGACTGAGTTGTGCGACTGGGAGTGTCGTGCGACTGAGTCGTGCGACTGTGTGTATGTGTGCGATTGAGTCATGCGAGCGAATGAATGTGTGCGATTGAGTCATGCGACCGAATGAATGTATGCTCGCACGACTGGAGTCCAATCGCACGAATGAAGGTTCAATCGTACGAATGTAGCTGATTCGCACGATTGAAGGTTGATTCGTGCGTATGGAGGTTGAGTCGTGCGATTGAGTGTTGTGTGGTACGACTGAATGCCAGTCATACGAATGAAGGTTCAATCGTACGAATGAAGCTGATTCGCACGATTGAGGGTTGATTCGTGCGAATGGAGTGTTGAGTCGTGCGTCTGGTCCTGTCGTGCGACTGAAGTTGTTGTGTGTGTATGTCGTGTGATGTTAAGGTGACATCGACACGGTTGCCACTACTAATGACAACTTTAAAATCAAAATAATCAAACTTACTAATGTTATTTCTAATTAAATTAACTTAACACTTTACAAGTATCAACAACCGACTTATAACTATTAATGTTTATCAAATACTTCTTCAATAACAATGAAACTTTTACACAATATCATCAGCAATGGCGACGATGTCTAGTACTTGGATCTACATAAGATCTAATACGTGTGTCTGTTTGTGTGTGTTACACGCGACCCACCGATACAACCCGAACCGATCGATCATTATTATACGCTTTATACATATCATTAATGCTTAACAATAACTGTCAATAGGTGTTTGACCGTTCATTTGCATACAACATTTGGATACATTGATCATACATACTTACCACTTAACAAGTGAGTTTCGTGGCCCCTTTTACGCTTACAATATTTCAATCATTTACAACTTGGGGGAAAAGTATGCTCACCCATTTTAATGCTGTACAATTTATATACAATTTACATACATGGAATCAACGTGATACTGTTTTGCAAGTACTTATCTGATACATGCTTGGGTCTGCTGTGTGGTTCTTTCTTTGCAACTATTTAATTCCAGTGTGGGAACCGACGGATAGGTATTGGTAGTACTAGGGGTTGACACCCCCACCCTTGTTCGTTGGTATACTAGTTAGTACCATCAGTGGCCAGGAACGGGCCCTTGGGTGAATATATTCCGACAATATCTTTGTGTACGTCGCTAGGTTTGGTTGCAAAGCTCATTGTCATGTGATTTTACTTGCTTATATAACTGTATTCACGGTATTCCACATCGCTTACTATATACAACATCACTTACTTATTTACTATTTAAACCTGCGAGCTCACCAACAATTTTGTTGACCATTTTGAGCATATCTTTTCAGGTGATCATGCAAATTGAGGAATCTAGGTGTGCTGCCTTAGTGGAGACCCTAGGATGCATTTTTGGACTAAACATATTTGACAAACAATCATTTTGATACAATGTTGTAGTCTGATTAAACAATTACAATCTTTTGATACTTGTTCCCGGGTTGTGGGAATTTACATTACAATGTTATCTTCATGTGATTATGTGAATCATTTACATGTTTATGCTTATGGCTATGTTGTCGTGAATATTGACTAAACACGACACAAGTCCCCTTGTTGTCGGGTGTCGTCATGACACGCTTGTCATCATTTATTATATTGCATCTCTATCGCTTACCATGTGTTATGACGATCCCGATCTCGTTACATCCCCGTGTTTCCGCTTTTAGCGGGGGTGTGACAGATTGGTATCAGAGCCATTGGTTATAGAGAATTAGGCAATACGCTTGACCTAGACTATAACCTAGGAACCTTCATGTAGATTTGCATGCTAGGATCTGTATGCATTTATATCTCGTGTATGTGTTCCTCATTACTTGATTTGTTTATCTATCTGTTACGGAGATGCTTCTATTGGATCTTCCGTTCCCTCTGCGCGCCGAGTTGGTTTATCAAATCCGGGTATTAAACCCGAAGAGATCTTCACAGATCATGCTATTGCGCTTGACCTTGACATTGAGATTAACCCTGAGGAGGTTATGTCAACCTCGAAAGAGGAAGAGATAGACAACCTCGCTAGACTAAACGTGATTATATACATGGATTTACAATTGATATGATGGACTATTGTTGAGACATTATCAATCATGGGTGAGAAACACACATTGCATGCGATGTGGTGACAATAAGTGTGATATTAACTTGGAATACTGGACTTGATGAGTGTTATGGATAATACACTTTGAAATGATTTAAGCTTACGTGTTTACTACTTTATGATTAGAAAATGCCGCCTCGAAGAGTTACCCGCAGCAATAGTGGCGGGAGTGAAGCCCCAAGGGGCAGAGGCAGAGGCAGAGGTAGAGCACCAAAACAAATGATGGTCCTGCCAGTAACAATCAGGAAACAGGAAATCTGAGATGGCAGCTCTGATCGCTCACAGTTGGCCGCACTGATTCCTACTATCGTGGCCCAAGTGAGCGATGCACTCCAGCAACACCACCCCCACGGGGATGGTGGCAATGATAATGGAGAATGGTGAAAGAGGTCAAGGTGGGATCGAAACTGAGGTGGGAAATGGAAACCCGACTGGGAAACGAAAGCAATCAGGAGACCGGGAATGGTGGTGGAACAGCCGCGGTATTGAGACTGGGGTTGTTAATACTAGACGGGGGTGTTCATACAAAGAGTTTGTGGCCTGCAAACCGAGAGAATTTGAGGAAAGGTGGGGCGATAGCCCTAACCAGGTGCTTGAAAAGATGGAGGCAGTGATTGACATCAGTGAGTGCCTCGACAACCAGAGAATCAAGTATGCCACGTGTTCATTACAGGGCAAGGCCCTAACCTGGTGGAACACCCAGGTTCAAGCTAGAGGAAGAGAATCTGCGATGCAAATGTCGTGGGATGAGTTTAAAGCTTTGATCACCGAGGAATACTGCCCCCTCAACGAGATGCAGACAGAAACTGGAGCATGAATTCTGGAATCATGCTATGGTGGGGGCCGGGCATGCAGCTTATACTGATCGTTTTCATGAGCTGGCAAGATTGGTTCCGCATCTGGTCACGCCGGAATCGAAGAGAATCGAGAGGTACATTTGGGGACTTGCGCCTCAAATCCGAGCAATGGTAACAGCAGCTGCTCCTCCTACTATTCAGAGCGCAATTCTGAAGGCTGGCGCTCTAACTGATGAAATGGTGAGAACGGGGGTTTTGGGCAGAGGAGCAGAGAAGAGAAAAGATGTTGGGGAAACGAGCCGGTCGAGTGCCGGGAAGTTTGATAAGAGGGCCAAGACGACCAGAAATTTTGTGGCCGTGACTCAGGGTAAAGAGGAGTATGTGGGGCCGCACCCCAAATGTGACAGGTGCAACTATCATCATCCCCCAGGAATGCAGTGCCGGGTGTGCGCGAACTGTAGACGCCCGGGGCATTTGGCGAGAGACTGCAGAACAGCGCCGAATCTTGTGGCACCGGTCAACGCGGTTAACCCCGCCGGGAATGCCAGGGTCTGTTATGAGTGTGGAGGCCCTGATCATTACAGAAACATGTGCCCCAGACTGAATCGGGCACCGGGTCAACAAGGGAACAACCAGCAGCAAGTGATGGCCATAGCTGGGAATCAAGGCCCGACCATCAAGGGAATGCAGCTCGGGGACGCATTCGTCATTGGAGCCAACGATGCCCGTCAGGACCCGAATGTTGTCACGGGTACGCACTTACTCAATCATCACTTCGCATCTATATTATTTGATACTGGAGCAGACAATAGCTTTATATCTTCTGAGTTTGTGCAATTGCTTGATTTGAGTCCTAGTAGGCTAGAAACTAGCTACTCTGTAGAAATGGCCAATGGTAGGGTTGTTCAGGCCGATGAGATTATTAGGAAGTGCTCGATAATATTGGAGGACCATGCCTTCGATATAGACTTGATACCCTTTGAGCTAGGAAGTTTGACGTTATTGTGGGTATGGATTGGTTGTCGCAAAACGGAGCAGAGATTGTCTGTCGGGACAAAGTAGTACGAATCCCCATGCCAAACGGGGAGGTACTCAAGGTTCAAGGAGAACGACCGGGAAGGAACTTAAAGCTTATTTCCTGCATGAAAGCACGCCGAAGTTTACGAAAGCAGTGCTACGCTTTTCTGGCTCATGTGGTGAAAAGAAGGACGAAGAGAGGAAACTAGTAGATTTCCAGTGGTACGGGACTACCCAGATGTATTTCCTGATGACTTGTCTGGTTTGCCTCCTCCACGACAGGTGGAATTTCGTATAGAGTTGGTTCCTGGAGCTACACTGGTAGCAAAGACGCCATATCGGTTAGCGCCATCAGAAATGCAAGAGTTATCTAGTCAGTTACAAGAACTACTGGAGAAGGGTTTTATTCGACCGAGTCATTCACCGTGGGAGCACCGGTATTATTTGTCAAAAAGAAGGATGGGTCGTTCCGCATGTGCATCGATTACCGTGAGTGAACAAGTTAACCGTGAAGAATCGATATCCTCTCCCCAGGATCGACGATCTGTTTGATCAGCTGCAAGGAGCTTCATATTTCTCAAGGATCGACCTTCGTTCTGGATATCATCAGCTAAGGGTTTTCGAGGACGACATACCGAAGACAGCGTTTAGAACTCGTTATGGGCACTATGAGTTCTTGGTCATGCCGTTTGGGCTGACTAACGCACCAGCTGTGTTTATGGATCTAATGAATCGGGTGTGCAAACCTTACTTGGATAAGTTTGTGATCGTATTCATAGACGATATACTTATCTACTCCCGATCGAAAGAGGATCACGAAGAACACCTTCGGGCAATTCTGGAACTGCTACCGGAAGAGAAACTTTTCGCCAAGTTCTCGAAGTGTGAATTTTGGTTGCGGGAAGTGAAGTTTTTGGGTCATGTGGTTAACGAGGACGGATTCATGTAGATCCCGGCAAGATCGAAGCGGTGAAGAAATGGGATGTGCCCCAGACACCATCAGAGATACGACAATTCTTAGGATTGGCCGGTTACTATCGTCGCTTCATCGCGAATTTTTCAAAGATCGCGCAACCATTAACCCTGCTTACTCAGAAAGACAAGAAGTTTGATTGGGGACATGCACAAGAACAAGCGTTCCAAACGTTGAAAGAGAAGTTGTGTAACGCGCCTATACTGTCCCTCCCAGACGGAACTGATGATTTTGTGGTGTACTGCGATGCTTCACATCAAGGATTGGGATGTGTGCTAATGCAGAAGGATAAGGTGATTGCCTACGCTTCGCGACAACTTAAGTGCACGAAAAGAACTATACAACTCATGATCTTGAGTTGGGCGCTGTAGTATTTGCACTCAAATTTGGAGGCATTACCTGTATGGAACCAAATGCATCATCTTCACAGATCATAAGAGCCTCCAACATATCTGGATCAGAAGGAACTTAATATGCGTCAGCGACGTTGGGTAGAGCTTCTTAGTGACTACGATTGTGAAATCCGGTATCATCCGGGGAAAGCTAACGTGGTGGCTGATGCTTTAAGCCGTAAAGAACACGTGAAACCTCTACGTGCTCGAGCGCTGGGATTGACTATTCAAACGAATTTGAAAGCTCAGATCCAAATTGCACAAAGTGTTGAGGAAAAAAGAAAACCTTGCGGGAGAAGAATTCCGAGGGTTGGATAAACAAATGATTTGCAAGGATGATGGTATACAGTACTTCATGGATCGCATATGGGTACCCAGATGGGGAGGTGTACGTACCTTAGTCATGGATGAAGCCCACAAGACACGATATTCTATTCATCCTGGTGCAGACAAGATGTATCATGATCTCAAAGATCTGTACTGGTGGCCAGGCATGAAGAAAGACATTGCTATGTACGTCAGCAGATGCTTGACATGTTCGAAAGTTAAAGCTGAACATCAGAAACCATCGGGATTATTACAGCAACCTGAAATACCCGAGTGGAAATGGGAGAATATAGCTATGGATTTCATTACCAAACTCCCTAGAACAAGCAGTGGGCATGACTCGATATGGGTCATAGTGGATCGAATGACGAAATCAGCACATTTCTTGCCTATCCGAGAAGACTACAAAATGGATAAGTTGGCGAGATTGTACATCAAAGAGGTCGTGACAAGACACGGAGTGCCGGTGTCAATCATATCCGACCGTGACAGCCGATTTACTTCACGATTTTGGCAGACACTACAGAAAGCGATGGGCACTCGATTAGATATGAGTACCGCCTATCACCCTCAGACAGATGGCCAAAGTGAACGAACTATAACACGCTAGAAGCTAGAAGACATGTTTGAGAGCGTGTGTAATCGACTTTGGTGGTAGTTGGGATGCTCATCTACCGTTGATCGAGTTCTCTTACAACAACAGCTACCATACAAGCATTGGGTGTGCTCCGTTCGAAGCATTGTATGGAAGGAAATGCAGATCTCCGTTTGTTGGGCCGAGATTGGTGAAAGTCAGCTAACAGGCCCAGAGATCATTCAAGAAACAACTGACAAGATCTTTCAAATCAAAGACCGACTAAAAGCTGCTAGAGATCGCCAAAAGAGCTATGCCGACAACCGTCGGAAGCCTCTAGAATTCAACATTGGGATCGAGTCTTACTTAAAGTCTCCTCTTGGAAAGGAGTCGTTCGATTTGGAAAGAAAGGGAAGTTAGCCCCAAGATACGTTGGACCATTCGAGATTACAGAAAGAATCGGTCCAGTGGCTTACCGATTAAGGTTGCCACAAGAACTCAGCGGTGTGCATGATACTTTCCACGTGTCAAACCTCAAGAAGTGTTTGGCCGACGAATCCCTTCACGTGCCAATTGAGGAAATCAAGATTGACGAGAAGCTTCATTTTGTTGAGGAACCCATTGAGATCATGGATCGAAAGGTCAAGCAACTGAAGCGCAGTAGAATACCTATTGTTCGCGTAAGATGGAATTCAAAACGAGGGCCAGAGTTTACATGGGAACGGGAAGATCAGATGAAACTCAAATATCCACATCTATTCGAGGATGACACTCTTGGACCTAACTCCAGCTGAAATTCGGGACGAAATTCTCTCAACTGGGGGATACTGTGACATCCGTCACCTAAAGGTCCGTCAATTAACGTGTTTTTCCGTTAACTATTTTGATCAATCATCCCTCATCTTATTAACTCTTATGTGGATATATGCTTGCTATCATCTTTATTCTTGTGTTCGTATCGTTAACATATGCTAACCTTTAAAAACTTTTAAAACTTTCATCATCGTAACCGCCAAATATACCAATTTTTATATAAAATTAACGTCACTAAATAAAACCATTTTTAAGTTATAAACATCATTAAATGCATTTTTATCATTAATATAACTAATCTAATAAAGTCGTTTTCAACCGAAACAAATTTGGGAAACTCGGGGGTTAAGTGCAGGGACTAAAATTGACATTTTACAAACTTGGGCTGGGTATATAACCCGTTTCCAGCCCTAAAAATTTATTATCTTCTTTTCATTTCCTTCATCTTCTTCTTCACCTCTCATCTTCATTCTAGCACCAAAACCGACCCATTTGGTCTCGTTTTCGTCGTCTAACTTCATCTACAACCTAGTCTACTCCATTCTAGCAGGTAGACGACCTTGGTTGTCCCTTTTCTTGCTTATTCACGGCTGTCCAACTAGGGTTTCGGGTGTTCGGTTCAACCCGAACACATGAGGTCGTGTGGGTGCGTGTGTGAGGTCTTTCTGTGTGTGCTTTGTTTGTGTATGTGTGTAGAGTGTTTCTGGAAGTCCTTGTTGTGTAAAACTCATGCTCGGAGCAGCCGAAGGCTGCTCAGCCCTTCCTGCAGTCGCGATTCTGCTGTCCACGCAACTGGGTCTGTCATGCGATTGAGTCGTGCGACTGGGTGAGTCGTGCGACTGAACCATGCGTCTGAGTCAATCGTGCGACTAAGTTGTGCGACTGGGAGTGTCGTGCGACTGAGTCGTGCGACTGTGTGTATGTGTGCGATTGAGTCATGTGAGCGAATGAATGTGTGCGATTGAGTCATGCGACCGAATGAATGTATGCGATTGTGCGTGTATCGCACGACTGGAGTCCAATGCACGAATTAAGGTTCAATCGTACGAATGTAGCTGATTCGCACGATTGAAGGTTGATTCGTGCGTATGGAGGTTGAGTCGTGCGATTGAGTGTTGTGTGGTACGACTGAATGCCTTTCATACGAATGAAGGTTCAATCGTACGAATGAAGCTGATTCGCACGATTGAGGGTTGATTCGTGCGAATGGACTGTTGAGTCGTGCGTCTGGTCCTGTCTTGCGACTGAAGTTGTGTGTGTGTGATTTCCTTTCTTGTGTGTGGTGTGTGTATGTCGTGTGATGTTAAGGTGACATCGACACGGTTGCCATTACTAATGACAACTTTAAATCAACATAATCAAACTTACTAATGTTATTCTAATTAAATTAACTTAACACTTACAAGTATCAACAACCGACTTATAACTATTAATGTTATCAAATACTCTTCAATAACAATGGAAACTTTTACATAATATCATCAGCAATGGCGATGATGTCTAGTACTTGGATCTACATAAGATCTAATACGTGTGTCTGTTTGTGTGTGTTACACGCGACCCAGCCGATACAACCGAACCGACCGATCATTATTATACGCTTTATACATATCATTAATGCTTAACAATAACTGTCAATAGGTGTTTGACCGTTCATTTGCATACAACATTTGGATACATTGATCATACATACTTACCACTTAACAAGTGAGTTTCATGGCCCCTTTTACGCTTACAATATTTCAATCATTTACAACTTGGGGAAAAGTATGCTCACCCATTTTCAATGCTGTACAATTTACATACAATTTACATACATGGAATCAATGTGATACTGTTTTGCAAGTACTTATCTGATACATGCTTGGGTCTGCTGTGTGGTTCTTTCTTTGCAACTATTTAATTCCAGTGTGGGAACCGACGGATAGGTATTGGTAGTACTACTGGGTTGACACCCCCACCCTTGTTCGTTGGTATACTAGTTAGTACCATCAGTGGCCAGGAACGGGCCCTTGGGTGAATATATTCCGACAATATCTTTGTGTACGTCGCTAGGTTTGGTTGCAAAGCTCATTGTCATGTGATTTTACTTGCTTATATAACTGTATTCACGGTATTCCACATCGCTTACTATATACAGCATCACTTACTTATTTACTACTTAAACCTGCGAGCTCAGCAACAATTTTGAGCATATCTTTTCAGGTGATCATGCAAATGAGGAGGATCTAGGTGTGCTGCCTTAGTGGAGACCCTAGGATGCATTTTTAGGACTAAACATATTTGACAAACAATCATTTTGATACAATGTTGTAGTCTGATTAACAATTACAATCTTTTGATACTTGTTCTCGGGTTGTGGGAATTTACATTACAATGTTATCTTATGTGATTATGTGAATTGTTTATCATGTTTATTCTTATGGCTATGTTGTCGTGAATACGACTAAACACGACACAAGTCCGCTTGTTGTCGGGTGTCGTCATGACACGCTTGTCATCATTTATTATATTGCATCTCTATCGCTTACCATGTGTTGTGACGATCCCGATCTCGTTACATCCCCGTGTTTCCGCTTTTAGCGGGGGGGTGTGACAATTGCAATGTGAGCTCATCATTCCATTGTGTTAAATCATTTTTGGCATATTTTTGTCATGTAAGTTTAATTGTAATTGATAAATAGTTTTATTAAGCCCATTAATATTTTCTTTAAAAACTTTTCCATCTTATATATATTTTAATAAGTACTAAAGTTTTTCAATTTATATAATCAGGTGTTTATTATGAGCCCTATATCTTTGAATTTTCTTAACATAATTAGCAGAACACAAATTATAGTATACCTCATCCTGTGCAATAGATGATTTAGGAGCATTAGGAACAATATTCACCATACAAGCCTTTAACATACTATCATATACCACCGGTTCTTTTGCCTATGCTAGAGTAACCTCAATAGCAATTGTAAATGAAACATGGTAACATTATTTTGAATGTAAATAGTTCGTGATAGAGCTCGAGTAGAAAGTATTTATTAATTTCTAAGGGGCAACGATCTAGGGTTAATGCCAATCAATAAATTGTAACAACTTCGTAAGTATATCTTATAAATCTAAAGGATCTGATTCGAGCAAATTTTCAATAAAAAAATTGTTGGAATGGCTAAATTTTTTTCGATTCACAGTGTATCGCGCACGAATCAAGCTAGTTGGGGCTGAAGAAATAGGGTCAAGTGAGGAACTACCGACTGTATTGTAATAGCAGAAGTCCTTGAAGAGTTCAAAGATGTTATGCCACCGGACGAAGAGACTTCCACCTAGGAGAGAGGTGGATCATCGCATTGAGTTGGAACCAGGGGCTAAGCCACCGGCAATGGCACCTTACAGGATGGCCCCACCGGAGCTATAAGAGCTGAGGAGACAATTGAGGGAGCCTAAATCAGATGAAAAAAATAAAAAAAAGTGTAAAAAATGTGAAAAATGCTGGACCATCCCCTATTTCTATGTTATCCACTTTTTCAATCAAAAATCCAAGTAGCAACGCTAATCCCACGAACCCATCATTTGAATCAACAGGTAAAAAATAAAACCTATGGGACGGAAATAAATAGAGCTGCTTATCACGATGAATTATATTTGCTTTTGCTCACTACACTCGGATAGCGAGCAGGCCTGGGCCGGTCCGGAATGGGAATTAGACTTTGTTCACTTGATGGGCTTTCGCCTGAACAACGGTTTCCCCTCTTTTTAGTCTATCCTGGTGCTTGCTGGCAAGTGTTCCCCCTAGCTCTTCCTTAACAAATAAAAGCATTACCCTCCGCTAGTTAACTTATGCGCCCTAAGGGGCAGACAACTTGCTAGTTAGTATGACTTCCTGCAGGGAGATAGTTGTCCATGGATCAAATTATTGTGTGGATTGGATTTCACTTGACTGTCTACGGTTCCATTGCGTGTGCTCGGGGTAGAAGTCTTGTATAAATGTATCGCCATGCTATTAAATATTTTGATTTAAGTTCTTTTCTCTCTAAGAGGTGGAATACGTACTCGACCACTTGAGCAGGGACACGCAGAAGCCAATTCTCCGACACACGAAAAATCTATTGAAGAAAAAGGGACGAAAGAGCAGCCCAATGTGTGCGTTTACTTGCTTATGTCTTGTTTTGCTAAGGGAAGAAATGATCGAAAGTAAAACTTTCGAAAGCGCACTCACTCTTCTAAAATCCTCTTATCTTAAGAGAGACTGATCTACGCTATGAAAAGGATGGACGAGAGGCATAAAGACTTTATCAGGAGAGTCGGTCTCGGGAGAGAATGGAGGCGTGACAATCGTCCTTTTGTTGCTTTTTTTAGGGGGTACTTGGATATTTGGATTGCAATCAACAGGCAGGCGAATCGGTACCAGGAGTGAAGTTAATGAAGTAACTAAAATGAATAAAGGAGAAAGAATGTAATCTTTTTTGATAAGGGAACGGGCGGAGCCAACTCGACCTACGAGATAGGCTTTAAACTTAAACAAAGGTAGGTAGCGAGAGGGTACGTGCGATGTACTAGCTCAACGGATGATCCATGGGTAGACGAATGAAGTCAATCGACCAAGGGATTTTAAGTGGAGGTTTGAAAACTGTCACACCCCCGCTAAAAGCGGAAACACGGGGATGTAACGAGACCGGGATCGTCATAACACATGGTAAGCGATAGAGAGCAATATAAATAAATGATGACAAGCGTGTCATGACGACACCCGACAACAAGGGGACTTGTGTCGTGTTTAGTCAATGTTCACGACAACATAGCCATAAGCAACATGATAATGATAACACATATTCACATAAGATGAAATTGTAAATGTTAATTCCCACAACCCGGGAACAAGTTTCAAAAGTTGATAATTGTTTACAAGCGTTAACATTGTTCAAAAGATTGTTTATCAAACATGTTAAGTCCCAAAAATGCATCCTAGGGTCTCCACTAAGGCAGCACACCTAGATTCCTGGACTTGCATGATCACCTGAAAAGATATGCTTAAAACGGTCAACATAATTGTTGGTGAGCTCGCAGGTTTATGTAATAAAAATGTAAGTGATGCTGTATAATGTAAGCGCGTCGGAATACCGTGAATACAGTTATATACACAAGTAAATATCACATGACATGAGCTTTGCAACCAAACCTAGCGACGTACACAAAGAAATTGTCGGCATATATTCACCCAAGGGCCCGTTCCTGGCCACTGATGGTACCAACTAGTATACCATCGAACGAGGGTGGGGGTGTCAACCCAGTAGTACTACCAATACCTAACCGTCGGTTCCCACACTGGAATTAAATAGTTGCAAAGATAGAACCACACAGCAGACCCAAGCATGTATCAAATAGTACTTGCAACACAGTATCACGTTGATTCCTTGTATGTAAAATGTATGTAAGTTGTACAGCATTGAAAATGAGTAAGCATACTTTTCCCCCAAGTTGTAAATGATTGAAATATTGTATAAGCGTAAAAGGGGCCACGAAACTCACTTGTTAGGTGGTAAGTATGTATGAGCGATGTATCCCAAATGTTGAATGCAAATAAACAGTCAAACACCTATTGACAGTTATTGTATAGCATTAATGATATGATATATGTATAAGCGCGCAATAATGATGGGTCGGTTCGGGTCGTATCGGCTGGGTCGCGTATAACACACACAGACTGACACACGTACTAGATCTTATGTAGATCCAAGTACAAGACATTGTCGCCATTAATGATGATGTTTAAGTAAAAGTCTCGTTGTTATTGAAGAAGCATTGAATAAGTGTCAATAGTTATAAGTCAATTTGATCGTTGTAAAGCGTTAGTTCAATTTGTTCAAATAGTTTTGTGCCCTTTCTCGCGTTGACTTTAATATTTGTGGCCGAACAATGGCATTATTGTGTTAATGTTACCTCAACACCACACGACATACTCACACCACGCACAAGGGATCAAACACAACAATTTCAGTCGCATAACAAGGTCAGACGCACGACTCAACCTCCATTCGTGCGAATCAACCCTCAATCGTGCGAATCAGCTTCATTCGTACGATTGAGCCTTCATTCGTATGACTGGCATTCAGTCGTACCACACAACACCCAATCGCACGACTCAACTTCCATACGCACGAATCAACCTTCAATCGTGCGAATTAGCTACTTTCGTACGATTGAACCTTCATTCGTGCGATTGGACTCCAGTCGTGCGAATCACGCACATTCGCACACATTCAGTCGGTCACCTGACTCAATCGCACACAATCACTCAATCGCATGACTCATTCGCATACACTCATTCGCACGCATGACTCAATCGCATACAGACACTCAGTCGCACAACTCAGTCGCACGACATGCCTAGTCGCACAACTCAGTCGCGCGATTGACTCAGACGCATGATCCAGTCGCACGACCCACTCAGTCGCACGGCTCAATCGCATGGATGACCCAGTCGCCTGATCTGCAGAATCGCGACTGTGGTCGGGATGAGCAGCCCCCGAGCTGCTCTAAACACGGGTTTTACACCACAAGGACCTCCAGAAACACTCAACAAACATACACAAACATGAAACACAAGCAAAGAGACCTCACACGCACCCATACGACCTTGTGTGTTCGGGTTGAACCCGAACACCCGAAACCCTAGTTTGGACAGCCGTGAAAAGGCTAGAAAACGGACAACCAAAGACAACTACCTGCTAGAAAGGGGTAGTCTAAGCTGTAGACGGTGTCAAGACGAAGAAAACGAGACCTCTCGGGTTGGATTTGGTGCAAGAATGGTGATTTTGTGTGTGAGAGATGAAGATGAAGAAGATGGTGATAATGAGGATTAGGGCTGGTAAGGGGGTATTTATACCCAGCCCAAGTTTGCAAAATTACAAGTTTAGTCCCTGCACTTAACCCCCGAGTTTTCCCAAATTTTGTTCGGTTGAAAAACGACTTTATTAGGTGTTTTATATAATTGTAAAAGTTCATTTAATGTTGTTATGACTTAAGAAATGGTTATATTAAAAACATTTATTATATTTATAAAATGATATATTTGACGTTTTCAAAAATGAAAGTTTTAAAAGTCTTTTAAGGTTAACACATGGTTATAACGAATACACACACAACGATAATAATGCACACATGATATCCACATAAAGAGTCAAATAGAGATGAGGAATGACCAATCATAGAATAGATGACGGACAAACACGTTAATTGACGGACCTTAAAGTGACGGATGTCACAGTATCCCCCAGTTGAGAGAATTTCGTCCCGAAATTCAGCTGGAGTTAGGTCCAAGAGTGTCATCCTCGAAAAGATGTGGATATTTGAGTTTCATCTGATCTTCACGTTCCCATGTAAACTCTGGCCCTCGTTTTGAATTCCACCTTACGCGAACAATAGGTATCCTACTGCGCTTCAGTTGCTTGACCTTTCGATCCATGATCTCAATGGGTTCCTCAACAAAATGAAGCTTGTCGTCAATCTTGATTTCCTCGATTGGCACGTGAAGGGATTCATCGGCCAAACACTTCTTGAGGTTGGACACGTGAAAAGTATCATGCACACCGCTAAGCTCTTGTGGCAACCTTAACCGGTAAGCCACTGGACCGATCCTTTCAGTGATCTCAAATGGTCCAACGTATCTTGGGGCTAACTTCCCTTTCTTTCCGAATCGAACGACTCCTTTCCAAGGGGAGACTTTGAGTAACACACGATCCCCAACATTGAATTCTAGAGGCTTCCGACGATTGTCGGCATAGCTCTTTTGGCGATCTCGCGCGGCTTTAAGTCGATCTTTGATTTGGAAAATCTTGTCTGTTGTTTCTTGGATGATCTCTGGGCCTGTTAGTTGACTTTCACCAATTTCGGCCCAACAAACGGGAGATCTGCATTTCCTTCCATACAACGCTTCAAATGGAGCACATCCAATGCTTGTATGGTAGCTGTTGTTGTAGGAGAACTCAATCAACGGTAGATGAGCATCCCAACTACCACCAAAATCGATTACACACGCTCTCAACATGTCTTCTAGCGTCTGTATAGTTCGTTCACTTTGGCCATCTGTTTGAGGGTGATAGGCTGTACTCATGTCTAACCGAGTGCCCATCGCTTTCTGTAGTGTCTGCCAAAAACGTGAAGTGAATCTGCTATCACGGTCGGATATGATTGACACCGGCACCCCGTGCCGTGTCACGACCTCTTTGATGTACAATCTCGCCAACTTATCCATCTTGTAATCTTCTCGGATAGGCAAGAAATGTGCTGACTTTGTCATTCGATCTACAATGACCCATATCGAGTCATGACAGCTGCTTGTTCTAGGGAGTTTGGTAATGAAATCCATAGCTATGTTCTCCCATTTCCACTCGGGAATTTCAGGTTGCTGTAATAATCCCGATGGTTTCTGATGTTCAGCTTTGACTTTCGAACACGTCAAGCATTGGCTGACGTATAAGGCAATGTCTTTCTTCATGCCTGGCCACCAGTATAGATCCTTAAGATCATGATACATCTTGTCTGCACCAGGATGAATAGAATATCGCGTCTTGTGGGCTTCATCCATGACTAAGGTTCGAACACCTCCCCATTTGGGTACCCATATGCGATCCATGAAGTACACCGTCATCCTTACGGATCATCTGTTTATCCAACCCCCGAACTCTTCTCCCGTAAGGTTTTCTTCTTTCAATGCCTCACTCTGTGCAATCTGAATCTGAGCTTTCAAGTTGGTTTGGATAGTCAATCCCAACGCTCGTGCACGTAGTGGTTTCACACGTTCTTTACGGCTTAAGGCATCAGCCACCACGTTAGCTTTCCCCGGATGATACCGGATTTCACAGTCGTAGTCGCTAAGAAGCTCTACCCAACGTCGTTGGCGCATGTTGAGTTCCTTCTGATCCAGAATATGTTGAAGGCTCTTATGATCAGTGAAGATGATGCATTTGGTGCCATACAGGTAATGCCTCCAAATTTTGAGTGCAAATACTACAGCGCCCAACTCAAGATCATGAGTCGTGTAGTTCTTTTCGTGCACTTTAAGTTGACGCGAAGCGTAGGCAATCACCTGTCCTTCGGCATTAGTACACATCCCAATCCTTGCAGTAAACCACAAAATCATCAGTTCCGTCTGGGAGAGACAATATCGGCGCGTTGCACAACTTCTCTTTCAACGTTTGGAACGCTTGCTCTTGTGCATATCCCCAGTCAAACTTCTTGTCTTTCTGAGTAAGCAGGGTTAACGGTTGCGCGATCTTTGAGAAATTCGCGATGAAGCGACGATAATAACCGGCCAATCCTAAAAATTGCCGTATCTCTGATGGTGTCTGGGGCGTATCCCACTTCTTCACGCTTCGATCTTGCCGGGATCTACATGAATCCCGTCCTCATTAACCACATGACCCAAAAACTTTACTTCCAGCAACCAAAACTCACACTTTGAGAATTTGGCGAAAAGTTTTTCTTCGCGTAGTAGCTCCAGAATTGCCCGAAGATGTTCTACATGATCTTCTTTCGATCGGGAGTAGATAATATATCGTCTATGAACACGATCACAAACTTATCCAATAAGGTTTGCACACCCGATTCATTAGAGCCATGAACACAGCTGTGCGTTAGTCAATCTGAACGGCATGACCAAGAACTCATAGGTCCATAACGAGTCCTGAACGCAGTCTTCGGTATGTCGTCCTCGAAAACCCTCAGCTGATGATAACCAGAACGAATATCGATCTTTGAAAATTACGAAGCTCCTTGCAGCTGATCAAATAAATCGTCGATCCTGGGGAGAGGATATCGATTCTTCACCGTCAACTTGTTCAGTTCACGGTAATCGATGCACATGCGGAACGATCCGTCCTTTTTCTTGACAAATAGTACCGGTGCTCCCCACGGTGAATGACTCGGTCGAATAAAACCCTTCTCCAGTAGTTCCTGTAACTGACTAGACAACTCTTGCATCTCGGACGGCGCTAGTCGATATGGCGTTTTCGCTACCGGTGTAGCTCCAGGAACCAACTCTATACGGAATTCCACCTGTCGTGGAGGAGGTAAACCAGATAAGTCATCTGGAAATACTTCTGGGTAATCCCGTACCACTGGAATATCCACCAGTTTTCTCACTTCGTCTTTTTTTCAACTACATGAGCCAGAAAAGCATAGCACTGCTTTCGTAAACTCTGGCGTGCTTTCATGCAGGAAATAAGCTTTAAGCTCTTACTCAGTCGTTCTCCCTGAACCTTGAGTACCTCCCCGTTTGGCATAGGGATACGTACTACTTTGTCTCGGCAAACAATCTCTGCTCCATTCTGCGACAACCAATCCATACCCACAATCACATCGAAGCTTCCTAACTCGAAAGGTATCAAGTCTATCTCAAAGGCATGATCCTCCAGCGTCAACGTGCACTTCCTAATAATCTCATCGGCCTAAACAACCCTACCATTGGTCATTTCTACAGAGTAGCTAGTTTCTAGCCTACTAGGACTCAAATCAAGCAATTGTACAAACTCAGAAGATATGAAACTATTGTCTGCTCCAGTATCAAATAATATAGATGCGAAGTGATGATTGAGTAAGTGCGTACCCGTGACAACATTCGGGTCCTGACGAGCATCATTGGCTCCAATGACGAATGCACGTCCCCGAGCTGCATTTCCCTTAGTAGTCGTGCCTGGATTCCCAGCGATAGCCATCACCTGCTGCTGGTTGTTCCCCTGTTGACCCGGTGCCCGATTTAGCCTGGGGCATATATTCCTGTAGTGATCGGGGCTCCCACACTCAAAGCAAGCCCTTGCATTCCCGACAGGGTTAACCGCGTTGACGGGTGCTACAAGATTCGGCACAGTTCTACAGTCTCTCGCCAAATGTCCCGAGCGCCTACAGTTAGCGCACACCCGGCACTGCGTCCCTGGGGGATGATGATAATTGAACCTGTCACATTTGGGGTGCGGCCCCACATACTCTCTCCTGGCCTGAGACACTGCCACAAAATTCCTGGTCGGCTTAGACCTCTTCTCAAACTTTCCGGCACTCGACCGGCTCGATTCCCCAACATCCTTTCTCTTCTCGGCTCCTCTGCCCAAAACCCCTATTCTAACCATCTCATCAGTCAAAGCGCCAGCTTTCAGAATTACGCTCTGAATAGTAGGAGGAGCGGCTGCTGTGACCATAGCTCTAATTTGAGGCGCGAGTCCCCAAATGTACCTCTCGATCCTCTTTGATTCCGGCGTGACTAGATGCGGAACCAATCTTGCCAGCTCATGAAAACGATCAGTATAAGCTGCATGCCCTGCCCCCACCATGGCATGATTCCAGAACTCATGCTCCAGCTTCTGCATCTCGTTGAGAGGGCAGTATTCCTCGGTGATCAAGGCTTTGAACTCGTCCCATGACATCTGCATCGCAGATTCTCTTCCTCGAGCTTGAACCTGGGTGTTCCACCAAGTTAGGGCCTTACCCTGTAGAGAACAAGTGGCATACTTGATCCTCTGGCTGTCGAGGCACTCACTAATATCAATCACTGCCTCCATCTTCTCTAACCACCTGGTTAGGGCTATCGCCCCACCTTTCCCTTCGAATTCCCTCGGCTTACAAGCCACGAACTCCTTGTACGAACATCCCCGACGAGCATTAACCACCCCAGTTTCAATACCGGCAGTACCACCATTCCCGGTTTCCTGGTTGCTCTCGTTTCCAGTCGGGTTCCCATTTCCCGTCTCAGTTTCGATCCCACCTTGGGCTCCATCATCGTTGCCACCATCCCCGTGAGGGTGGTGTTGTTGGAGTGCGTCGCTCACTTGGGCCACAATAGTAGGAATAAGTGCGGCCAATTGCTGAGCGATCAGGGCTGCCATGTCGGCGTTCCCTGTTCCTTGACTGTTACTGGCAGGAGCATCATTTGTTCTTGGTGCTCTGCCTCTGCCTCGGCCTCTGCCCCTTGGGGCTTCACTCCCGCCACTATTGCTACGGGTAACTCTTCGAGGCGGCATGCTCTAATCATAAAAGAGGTAACATATCAGCTTTAGTCACCATAAGATACACAAGTATTCTACTTATCAAATTCCAATGTTCATGTTCCGGTCGGTCAAGATCACCATGCAGCCCATTTCAAGCATATTCTCGGTATACCGGTGATGTTTATATATAGGGTTCCCCGCAGCGTTCCCACCACACCCACGATGTACCGAGAATGATGCCCGATCCGGTTACATGACATCCGACTTTCCTTTACATCATATCCATAATAATCCATCAAGTCCATGTATTTCATGTCAATATCATGCTTATTGTCATCATACATCACATGCAATTCGTGCAGTTCACACATCATAAATTGATAATGTTTCAATGATAATCCATCACAACAGTTGTAAGTCCATGTATACAATCACGTTTAGTCTAGCAGAGGTTGTCTATTTCCTCATCTTTCGAGGTTTCAGACATATTCCTCCTCAGAGTTAATCTCAATGTCCAATGTCAAGCGCAATAGCATGATCTGTGAAGATCTCTTCGGGTTAATACCCGGATCTGATAAACTAACTCGGCGCGCAGAGGGAACAAAAGACTCAATAGAAGCATCCCATAAAAGAGTGAGCACAAAGGCTCTCTCATAGGGCGGAAAGATCACATAACAAATAGATGAACAAATCAAGCAGCGAGGAACACATACACGAGATATAATATGCATACAGAGTCCTAGCATGCAAATCTACATGAAGGTTCCTAGGTTATAGTCTAGGTCAAGCGTATTGCCTAATTCTCTATAACCAATGGCTCTGATACCAATCTGTTACACCCCCGCTAAAAGCGGAAACACGGGGATGTAACGAGACCGGGATCGTCATAACATATGGTAAGCGATAGAGAGCAATATAAATACATGATGACAAGCGTGTCATGACGACACCCGACAACAAGGGGACTTGTGTCGTGTTTAGTCAATGTTCACGACAACATAGCCATAAGCAACATGATAATGATAACACATATTCACATAAGATCAAATTGTAAATGTTAATTCCCACAACCCGGGAACAAGTTTCAAAAGTTGATAATTGTTTACAAGCTTTAATATTGTTCAAAAGATTGTTTAACAAAACATGTTAAGTCCCAAAAATGCATCCTAGGGTCTCCACTAAGGCAGCACACCTAGATTCCTAGACTTGCATGATCACCTGAAAAGATATGCTTAAAACGGTCAACATAATTGTTGGTGAGCTCGCAGGTTTATGTAATAAAAATGTAAGTGATGCTGCATAATGTAAGCGCGTCGGAATACCGTGGATACAGTTATATACACAAGTAAATATCACATGACATGAGCTTTGCAACCAAACCTAGCGACGTACACAAAGAAATTGTCGGCATATATTCACCCAAGGACCCGTTCCTGGCCACTGATGGTACCAACTAGTATACCATCGAACGAGGGTGGGGGTGTCAACCCAGTAGTACTACCAATACCTAACCGTCGGTTCCCACACTGGAATTAAATAGTTGCAAAGATAGAACCACACAGCAGACCCAAGCATGTATCAAATAGTACTTGCAACACAGTATCACGTTGATTCCTTGTATGTAAAATGTATGTAAGTTGTACAGCATTGAAAATGAGTAAGCATACTTTTCCCCCAAGTTGTAAATGATTGAAATATTGTATAAGCGTAAAAAGGGGTCACGAAACTCACTTGTTAGGTGGTAAGTATGTATGAGCGATGTATCCCAAATGTTGAATGCAAATAAACAATCAAACACCTATTGACAGTTATTGTATAGCATTAATGCATTAATGATATGATATATGTATAAGCGCGCAATAATGATGGGTCGGTCCGGGTCGTATCGGCTGGGTCGCGTATAACACACACAGACTGACACACGTACTAGATCTTATGTAGATCCAAGTACAAGACATTGTCGCCATTAATGATGATGTTTAAGTAAAAGTATCGTTGTTATTGAAGAAGCATTGAATAAGTATCAATAGTTATAAGTCAATTTGATCGTTGTAAAGCTTTAGTTCAATTTGTTCAAAAGAGTTTCTGTGCCCTTTCTCGCGTTGACTTTAATATTTGTGGCCGAGTAATGGCATTATTGTGTTAATGTTACCTCAACACCACACGACTTACTCACACTACGCACAAGGGATCAAACACAACAATTTCAGTCGCATAACAAGGTCAGACGCACGACTCAACCTCCATTCGTGCGAATCAACCCTCAATCGTGCGAATCAGCTTCATTCGTACGATTGAGCCTTCATTCGTATGACTGGCATTCAGTCGTACCACACAACACCCAATCGCACGACTCAACTTCCATACGCACGAATCAACCTTCAATCGTGCGAATTAGCTACTTTCGTACGACTGAACCTTCATTCGTGCGATTGGACTCCAGTCGTGCGAATCACGCACATTCGCACACATTCAGTCGGTCACCTGACTCAATCACACACAATCACACAATCACATGACTCATTCGCATACACTCATTCGCACGCATGACTCAATCGCATACAAACACTCAGTCGCACAACTCAGTCGCACGACCTGCCTAGTCGCACAACTCAGTCGCGCGATTGACTCAGACGCATGATCCAGTCGCACGACCCACTCAGTCGCACGGCTCAATCGCATGGATGACCCAGTCGCCTGATCTGCAGAATCGCGACTGTGGTCGGGAGGAGCAGCCCCCGAGCTGCTCTAAACACGGGGTTTACACCACAAGGACCTCCAGAAACACTCAACAAACATACACAAACATGAAACACAGCAAAGAGACCTCACACGCACCCATACGACCTTGTGTGTTCGGGTTGAACCCGAACACCCGAAACCCTAGTTTGGACAGCCGTGAAAAGGCTAGAACACGGACAACCAAATACAACTACCTGCTAGAAGGGGGTAGTCTAAGTTGTAGACGGTGTCAAGACGAAGAAAACGAGACCTCTCGGGTTGGATTTGGTGCAAGGATGGTGATTTTGTGTGTGAAGAGGATGAAGATGAAAAAGATGGTGATAATGAGGATTAGGGCTGGTAAGGGGGTATTTATACCCAGCCCAAGTTTGCAAAATTACAAGTTTAGTCCCTGCACTTAACCCCCGAGTTTTTCCAAATTTTGTTCGGTTGAAAAACGACTTTATTAGGTGTTTTATTATAATTGTAAAAGTTCATTTAATGTTGTTATGACTTAAGAAGTGGTTATATTAAAAACATTTATTATATTTATAAAATGATGTATTTGACGTTTTCAAAAATGAAAGCTTTAAAAGTCCTTTTAAGGTTAACACATGGTTATGACGAATACACACACAACGATAGTAATGCACACATGATATCCACATAAAGAGTCAAATAGAGATGATGAATAACCAATCATAGAATAGATGACGGACAAACACGTTAATTCACGGACCTTAAAGTGACGGATGTCACAGAAACCGCTCGTGTTAGTTCAAGTAGTTGGACCATGTCTCAATGGCTTCTTGGACTAGCTTTTGACCCCGTTTCACAGTCAGAGCCTTCCAGTGGCACCCTTCGCCCAAGACTTGAATCAGGGTGAAGGGTGTCAGCCCCCAAGGGGATTAGTATTCACTTGTAATTTATCCTATCATAAGACAAGGCCTCCATCAATAGAAGTAGCCAAAGCAAGTTGCCCACTCCACTAATTGAGAGTGGCTAGCTTCACTTTGAGGAAGAGATCGAAGAAATGGCAATGAAGTGAGAACTAGAAGCTTGTTGCTGCTCCCCTTCTTCTGTTCTTGACTCGTACCTGAAGCTAAGCCGGACTCAAGGAGGATTCAAAGCCAGATCTTCATCTTTCATATAGAAAGGAGACCTTTCCTTCTTAGGTTATCCCATTTTTTGCTTGAATCCGGTCGTCAACTTCTTCAATTACTGATGCCGCTAACCTATATGGTGTTTCTTTCTTTTCGGCCAATCACATGGCTACCATACTACTGTGAGCCTAGGAGCCGAGTGCTATTGGAGGCGATGAGTTTCTTTAATAATTTATGATCTCTAGATCTTGAGATTTCTCAATCCAGGTAGGGCTGGAACAACCGTGCATCAGGGTGAAAAATACAAGGGCATTGGTCAAGCCAAAAGGCATCACCAGAAAGTCGAGGACTCCCATCGTACTTCTTTTGAAACAACACTGGAACACCATATGGGGTCTTTGATGGCTTAAAAAATCTAGAATCCAACAACTCCCTCAATTGTCTCCTCAGCTCTTATAGCTCCAGTGGGGCCATCCTGTAAGGTGCCATTGCCGGTGGCTTAGCCCCTGGTTCCAGCTCAATGCGAATTCGATCCTATATTTGTCTTCTTTGTTCGATAAATGTGTGGTGGAAAGGGATGCTAGTCGGCTCGGAGAAGTTGTAGGCTCAATTGAACACTCGAGTATAGATTCCCTATGCTCATCGGTGGGGCCGGCCGGCCGGCCCGTAGATCTGGATCCATCCATAGACCTGACCTGATATCGTTTGTCCAAAAATAAAAAGTAGGTTTTTAATAGTAGTTCATGAGACCTCAAATTCCCATTTTTTTCATTCTAGTTATTGACGTGGGAAGGAATAAAGAAGATTAGAGATACAATTAAATACCAGCCCCCTCTTTTCTCTTTTTCCCTTTTTAGAATAAGGAAGGAAAGAGAAAGTACATTCAACAACTGTCAGACTCGGGTCAGGTTGGAATTAAATGAATATGAAATTTCTATGTATTTAATTTCTATGGAAGTCGAATACAAACAGTGGTTCTAGGGAAAGAGTATTATACAAGATACTTATATGAAATGTTGTACTGTGATATGAAAGTTTATACATATTTCTATCTTATTTCCTATTTTGATATCATATCAGCTCTCTGCTTCATACCTGAAGGTCTCTGCACAACTTTACAGTCATTAGCATTATCAGTCTTTTTAGGGACCGCTTTCTTTCCTTCTTCTTCTTCAGAGGTTGATTAAGGGTTTGGCTATGATTCGGGCACTTGATTGTTGTTGATGGGAAAGGGATCTTCAAAAGCAAATACAGATGTTATGTTCTATTCTATGAATGAATCAATCAAGAAACAAAACAAGTTCGAATCTATGCTGGTACGGGGGGACCCAGAAAGAAGAGAGGAGGATTCACCACCAGTCTAGAAAGAAAAAAGTTGGTTCAGCATGGCAAGCGCAACCTCTCTCCTAGATCGAGTCTTGGGCGAAGGGTGCCACAAGAAGGCTCTGACTGTGAAACGGGGTCAAAAGCTAGTCCAAGAAGCCATATCCTGACATAAGAAGGCCGACAGGAGCAATGCTTGAAATAGCAATCCATAAGAAAACACCAATACTGAGATCGGCTAGAACAAGGTGATAACCAAAAGGAATTACTAAATAACTTCATAAAATTGATATGACTGCTATAGATGGTCCAATGCTAAATAAACGAGTATCTCATCTAGATGGAGAGCTGCTTGAGATAGGGCGATGTCGTTCGCTTGCTAATGAGTTTGGTAGCAGCCTACTTTCTATAAGGAAGTGAAAACAGGCTTGTGAAAGGAAGCTACTTACCTTCGAATTGAGATTTCTTCTCTATATAATAAAAACTAGTACATGAAAATTGATAGGGAAAGTACACGGGGCACTCACTTACCTATCTATTGCCCGAAATAAAGGAGAAAAGGTGCTCTTGGCTCGACTTCGATTTTCTATTCTACTAGAACCCTTCTTTTTTTATTGGGCTGTAATGTAAATAATTCGTGATGTAGCTGGAGTAGAAAGTATTTATTAATTTCTCAGGGGCAACGATCTAGGGTTAATGCCAATCAATAAATTGGAACAACTTCGTAAGTATATCTTATAAATCGAAAGGATCTGATTTATTCTATCACAAACTTAACATCTTTAACTCTATCATTCACAACTTCACTCTTTAAAGGAGCTTTAAATAACCACTCCACAAATTTTTAGAAACAAATTTTACAAATGGATTATCACTTAGTTCAATCACTTTTTCCTTCTTAATCTTAGCAAATAATACAATAGATATATTCAAATCAAGCAACTCCATCTAATCTGACCAATCATAGTTAGTAGTTGTTTGAAAAACCAGTGTTTTGTTGTTGTTTGAAGACCCTAAACAATCACCAGTTTGCTGCTTCTATGAGGTTGATTAGTATTCGACTCTATGAAAACTTGTCAAAACCTATCTTATTGTTATTGTTCAGGCAAATCACCATACATATAGTAAAGGAAGGGTTAATGCAGTGTAAATGTGATGCATCGCATGTGATTAATGTTTATAGTTATCATCAAATGTAAACAATAATACATCAATAAAAAGTTGATTAACCAGTTAAAACTACTATCAAGCCCCCGTAACAAAGAAAATTTACCATATATATAAATATATATAGATTTACCATCTCTAATCCATAGTCTCTTTGAAGTTGAATCCACAGCAATGTATTCAGCTTCTGCAGTTGATGCAGATACACAGAATTGCTTCTTCCATTGCCATGAGACTATCCTTCCACCAAGGAACTGACATCCCCCTGATGTAGACTTTGCAGTCATATTGCAACCACCATAGTCACTATCTGTATATGCATACAGATTAAAGTCAGAATTCTTTGGATACCAAAGGCCAAGTGTTGAGGCACCTTTGAGATATCTTAAAATCCTCTTGATAGTGACCAGGTGTGACATCTTGGGGTTGGCTTGATATCTTGTACAAATACATGTGGCAAACATGATATCAGGCCTGTTAGCTGTGAGGTACATAAGAGCCCAATCATAGCCATGTAGAGATGTTCATCCACACCCTCCCCCTCAAGATCAGGTCCAAGGGAGTGGTTTCTTGCTATGGGTGGCTTAGCAACCTTACACTCAGTCATGTTGTATCTTGTAAGTATGTCTTGCACATACTTTGACTGACTTATGAAGATGCCACTGTCAACCTGCTTCACTTGAATTCCTTGAAAGAAATTGAGTTCTCCCATTGCACTCATTTCAAATCTGTTCTTCATCAGCTTCTCAAAGTCTTTATAGAGCTTTGGATTGGTTGACCCAAAAATAATGTCATCTACATATACTTGGACTAGCATTAAGTCATTTCATGTTCCTTTGATGAAGAGAGTTCCATCTATAGTACCCCTTTTTTATCCATGTAGACAGAGATACTGAGATAGAGTCTCATACCACTTCCTTGGAGCTTGGTGCAACCCATAAAGAGCTTTATCAAGCTTGCAGACATAATCAGGATGATCAGGATCTGCAAACCCAAGTGGTTGTTTGACATACACCTCTTCATCAATCACCCCATAAAGAAAAGCACACTTGATATCAAGTTGGTAGACCTTGAAATCCTTGGATGCAGCAAAAGCTAAGAATATTCTAACAGCTTCAAGTCTTGCAACAGGAGCAAAGACATCTGTGTAGTCAATTCCTTCTTCTTGTGTGTATCCTTGAACAACTAGTCTAGCCTTGTTTTTGATGACAAGTCCTCTATCATCCTTCTTATTCCTAAACACCCATTTGGTTCCTATGGTAGTCTTCCCTTGAGGAAGAGGAAATAGGTTACAAACCTTTTGCCTTTTGAATTGAAGCAACTCCTCCTGCATAGCTTCAACCCAACTTCCATCCTTTAAAGCCTCATCAACTTTCTTTGGCTCTATCTAGGATAGAAAACAAGAGTGGAGACAAACATTTGCATCATGGGTTTGTCCTCTTGTTCTTATCCCAGTATTAACATTTCCAATGATGTTTATGGTGGGGTGAGACTTGTGAATCCTTAGTTGAGGGATTACAGTAAGTTGTTTGGAGAGATCTAAAATAGAAAATTTTAGATCAGGCATTGAAGTTTCTCCCACCACATCAGCACACTTATCAAGTGTAACTTGATCCAATGAGTGTGTGACATAATTGATGTTGTCTTCAATGGAGTGGTTGTCCGTATCAAGAAACTCTTGATCACTGTCACCACCTCTATTGCCTTCCACATTTGAAGCTCCTTGATTTAAGTGTTATGCCTTCGAGCTAGAATTTGAAGGCATCTCAGATGTCTCAGCTGAATTTGTCATTGTTGTGCTGATAGAAACTTCATTTGCAGGATTAGTTACAACTAGAGCTGAAGTAGTATAACTTGATGGTCTTCTTAGCTCAAATCTTGGGTCAAGATCACCTGCTGATAGTATATTTATGTGACAACTCATCCAAAACTCACTCGATTTCGATTTCTGTGTGCCAATGCAGTAGACCAGTGATGGAACACTCTCACCATGTAACGCAATTTTCGGGACGAAAATTCTTTCAACATGGGGATAATGTGACATCCGGTAAATTTCCGTTACCAAACTCCGTTAGTTCCGTTAAGTCTTGCATACACGTGTCATGAACACACACTAGTTGTCGTTTAACGTTGGTGACCTATTAATAATGAATAATGTTAAATTAATGTGAATCTAATTGATTATGTAATTATTGTGTTATGTTTATGTGTTTGCATGTTTTTATATGTTAATTGGGAATTAATCGCATAACGTGGAAACGCGCTTATTTATTCGTATGTCTTGTGTTTTTATAAAGATAAGATATATAATGGTTTTCATTAGTTTATATCTTTATATTATTAAGTTAAAAACAATTTACAAAGAGTTTAAAGCCTAGTTTTTATAAAATACAATTATAAGGGTTAAAAGGGTAAATATGTAAATTAAAATTAAACAAAACACACTAAACCCTACCCCCCACCGATAAGCAAGCGAAGGAAAGGAGAATGGAGGATATTCTCATAGTGTGTGACTTTCCAGAGGTGTTTCCAGAGGATCTTCCTGGATTACCACCTCATCGTCAAGTGGAATTCCAAATTGAGCTAACTCCCGGCGCAGCCCCGATTGCTAGAGCACCTTATCGATTAGCACCAAACGAACTACAGGAGTTTTCATCACAACTCCAGGAGCTTTTAGATAAGGGCTTTATTCGACCTAGGGACTGGAGTTTGACTGGGATCAACCTTTCGCGTTGATGAAGCGTGACCCCCCAAGGGACTGGAGTTTTTATCCTAGGTTTGTCAATCACATCATGTATAGGGAACGCGTGCCCGAGCCGTGACCCAGAACGAGAGGTAACTCTGATCAAGCAGTGCCTTCACTTCCCGGACGGTGCAGTCCAACGAGCAGTTGATTGCTGCATTGGTGGCAGCACTAGATACAGAGCAGCATCGAGTCAGGCGACTCATTAGCGACGTTTGTACACTACAGACCGAGGTGTACAACCTAAGGCATAAGGTGGATGAACTTGAGGGGCGCCATGGAAAGACCCTAGACGGGTGTTACCAAATGGATGATGGGATCGTAGCACTCAGTGGACGCGTGGCTGCTCGCGAGCAGAGGGATGCAGTGGCTGATGATAGGATTGCTACTTTGGAGGCACAGCTAGCAGCACTCCAGATTGCTATAGCTCCTGCTCCTGCAGTCGAACCTGAGGAGGAGGAACCTAAGGAGGAGGAACCCGAGGAGGAGGAGGATGAGAGTGATGGATCTGATATTGTCGATTGATTTTCTTAAATGACTTAGACTACGTAGTGTTTTCTTTGAAACCTATGTGGGAAGGGTTGTTTCCCCACTCGAACGACAAACTTAAATTTTGACATTGATGAATACATTGTGACTCATTTACAATTTATTTACTTTGGTTATTATTTTTGTTATGAATGTTGTGGTTGTGATGATTTATTATTTCTTTATTGTTTACTGTACTTCAATGAGATAAATGTGTTTGATGTTACTCATTATTGTATTTGTGGATGTAAAGTGAACAATGGACGCACGTGGACGTGGTCGTGGACGTGGCCGTGGGCGCAGTCGTGTCCGTGGCGCCGGAGACCATGGCGCCGGAGATCATGGCGCTGGTGCCGTGAACATGACCCCTGCCGCAATAGCTGCCCTGATTCAGGCAGCGGTGGCTGCTGCCCAAGCAGGATAGCCAGCAGGTAAACAATGATTGAAAGTTAAACCGAATATCCTGTGTAACCGTATAGGTTGTCTGATCAATATTTGTTGTGTCAAAGCAGGACCACCGGCATGCACTTATAAGTCCTTCATGGACTGTAAGCCCCATACCTACAGTGGTACTGAAGGTGCTGTAGGACTAGTACGCTGGTTCGAGAAGACGGAGTCCGTATTCTCCAAGTGCAACTGTCCACCTGCTGATCAGGTGAAATATGCCACCGGGACCCTGGAGGGTGCCGCCTTATCCTGGTGGAATGCACAAGTCCAGATGTTGGGGCAAGCACTGGCTAATGGACTGCCGTGGGCTGAGTTTAAAACCATGATGACCGAGGAGTACTGTCCTCGCAATGAGGTGCAGAAGTTGGAGATAGAGTTCTGGCAACTGAAAATGCAGGGCTAAGAAATCGAGGCTTACACCACTAGAACTCACGAGCTAGCAACACTATGCCCGGGAATGGTAAATAAGATGCATAAAAGGATCGAGCATTACATACGGGGACTTGTACCCGAAATTCAGAGTATGGTAACTGCTTCTAACCCAACCACCATACAACAAGCCATTCAGTTAGCCCATAAGCTAACTGACCAAGCCGTGGAACAAGGACGTCTACCCAAGCGGGGCGCCGTGGCAAGCGTGCCCGATAACAAAAGAAAGTGGGATAGTACTAGCAACACCAAAGCAGCATCATCTTCTGGCGGTCAACCTCAACCTCAGCAGCAACAACAACCGGTCCAACAGCAACGGAGGTTCGACAACAATCGTAACTTCCACCAAACGACTGCAACTAATCAAGGACCCAGTGGTTATGGTGGTAGACACCCGAAGTGCAACCGGTGCAACTATCATCATGTGGGACGATGTGATAGCTTCAAATGCCAGCGTTGTGGTAAAATTGGACACGCCGCGAAGGATTGCCGTGGTGAGCTGGTTAGGAGGACACAACAACCTCAGGAAACTCCTAAGGGTTGTTTTGAATGTGGAAAAGAGGGGCACTACAAGCGAAATTGCCCACAACTAAGGAGAAATGGAAATGGCAACAATGGAAATGGACACAACAACAACAACAATAACAACAACAACAATGGTAACAACAACGGTGGAAATGGCAATGGTAATGGCGGTAATAAGGATGGAGCAAAAGGGAGAGCCTTCGTCATTGGCTCAGGTGAGGCTCTAAATGATCCTACAACTGTTACTGGTAGATTCTCTGTTAATGGTTGCTTTGCTACGGTACTATTTGATACTGGAGCTGATAGGAGTTTCGTGTCCTTAAAATTCTGTAGTCTTTTAAGTGATATACCCTCCGCCCTAGAATCTAAATACACCGTAGAATTGGCTGACGGTAAACAGATTCACGTAACGCATATCCTTAAAGACTGTAAGATAGAGCTTGCTGGTCATACTTTCGCTATAGATCTTATGCCTGTTACACTGGGGAGTTTTGATGTTGTGATAGGCATGGATTGGCTTTCTAGCAAGCAAGCGGAAGTTATATGTCATGAGAAGATCATACGAATTCCTGTTGATGACAAAATTCTGACAGTCCGAGGTGATAGAAGTGGTGCTGTGATAGGCATCATCTCGTTCATGAAAGCCCAAAAGTTACTACGAAAGGGTCGTGTGGCTATTCTAGCACTTGTAACCGATAAGCAAGCGAAGGAAAGGAGAATGGAGGATATTCCCATAGTGCGTGACTTTCCAGAGGTGTTTCCAGAGGATCTTCCTGGATTACCACCTCATCGTCAAGTGGAATTCCAAATTGAGCTAACTCCCGGCGAAGCCCCGATTGCTAGAGCACCTTATCGATTAGCACCGAACGAACTACAGGAGTTGTCATCACAACTCCAGGAGCTTTTAGATAAGGGCTTTATTCGACCTAGTACATCACCTTGGGGAGCCCCTATCCTGTTTGTTAAGAAGAAGGATGGCATGTTTCGGATGTGTGTTGACTATAGGGAGTTAAATAAAGTAACAGTCAAGAACCGATACCCTCTACCCCGTATCGATGACTTGTTTGACCAACTCCAGGGATCAAGTTACTATTCGAAGATTGACTTGAGATCTGGCTATCATCAACTCAGAGTCCGCGAAGAAGACATTTCCAAAACCGCGTTTCGTACCCGCTACGGTCATTATGAGTTCTTGGTCATGCCTTTTGGGTTGACAAATGCACCTGCTGTGTTCATGGACCTCATGAACCGTGTGTGCAAACCCTACCTCGATCAGTTTGTCATTGTGTTTATTGATGATATACTGATATATTCCAGGACGAAGGAAGACCATGAAGAGCACTTGCGAATGATCTTAGAGCTATTGAAAAAGGAACAGCTGTACGCCAAATTCTCTAAGTGTGACATTTGGATACGAGAAGTACAATTCCTAGGTCATATTGTTAATGAGAAAGGGATACATGTTGATCCTGCCAAAATTGAGGCGATCAAGAATTGGACCACACCTAAAACGCCGAGTGAAATAAGACAATTCTTGGGATTAGCAGGTTACTATCGACGATTCATAGAGGGATTCTCTAAGATCGCACAACCTCTCACAGCTTTGACTCACAAAGGAACTACATACAAATGGGGTGAAAGCCAAGAATCGGCTTTTCAATCATTGAAGCAGAAACTCTGTACCGCGCCGATACTAGCACTGCCAGAGGGGACGGATGACTTCGTGGTGTATTGTGATGCATCCATTCAAGGATTGGGTTGTGTCTTAATGCAGCGAGACAAGGTGATAGCCTACGCCTCGAGACAATTAAAAGTTCATGAGAAGAACTATACTACTCATGACTTAGAGTTGGGTGCAGTAGTCTTTGCCTTAAAGATTTGGAGACATTACTTGTACGGTACCAAGTGCACTATCTACACCGATCACAAGAGTCTTCAACATTTCTTTGAGCAAAAGGAATTGAATATGAGGCAACGACGTTGGGTGGAACTGCTAAACGACTATGATTGCGCTATTAAATACCATCCGGGAAAGGCGAATGTGGTTGTTGATGCCTTAAGCCGGAAGGAAACAGCTAAACCCAGACGGGTGCGAGCTTTACAGCTTACTATCAGTACTCAACTGCCTGAACAAGTTAAGGAGGCACAGATAGAAGCTTTAAAAGCAGAAAATATTGGTTCTGAGTCGTTGAGAGGAATGGATAAACAGCTGGTGATGAAGGAGGATGGAATTCGGTATTTCATGGATAGACTTTGGGTGCCTGCCTATGGAAATCTGAGAGACCTGGTTATGAGTGAGGCACACAAATCTAAGTATTCTATACATCCTGGATCCGATAAAATGTATCACGATCTGAAGGCGCACTATTGGTGGCCTAACATGAAAGCGGATGTGGCTACATATGTGAGCAAGTGCTTGACCTGCTCGAAGGTAAAGGTAGAATATCAAAAACCATCCGGACTATTGCAGCAACCCGAGATACCGATGTGGAAATGGGAACAAATCTCCATGGATTTTATTACCAAGCTGCCCAGGACTAGTACTGGTTGTGATACGATATGGGTTATTGTGGATCGATTGACAAAATCTGCTCATTTTCTTGCAATAAAGGAAACTGACAAGATGGAGAAGTTAACCCGCCTGTACCTCAAGGAGATCGTTTCCAGACACGGTGTACCAATCTCAATTATCTCTGACCGCGACGCTCGTTTCACGTCACATTCTGGCAATCATTGCAGAAATCTTTGGGTACACGCTTAGATATGAGTACTACTTATCACCCGCAAACAGATGGCCAGAGTGAGCGTACCATACAGACGTTGGAAGATATGCTACGTGCTTGTGTAATTGATTTCGGGAATAATTGGGAAATTCACCTGCCATTGGTGGAGTTTTCTTATAACAACAGTTATCATACTAGCATACAAGCAGCACCTTTCGAAGCGTTGTATGGGAGAAAATGTAGATCACCGGTTTGCTGGGCAGAAATTGGGGATAGTCAGCTAACAGGTCCCGAGTTAATTCATGAGACAACCGAGAAGATCGTACAGATACGGAACCGTATGGCAGCAGCGCGAGACCGACAAAAGAGTTATGCTGATAAGAGACGGAAACCTTTAGAGTTTCAGGTTGGTCACAAGGTTTTGTTGAAAGTTTCACCATGGAAAGGCGTAGTTCGGTTTGGCAAGCGAGGGAAGCTAAACCCGAGGTACGTTGGACCATTTGAAATAGTGGAAAGAATAGGTCCAGTGGCCTATCGTCTAGCCCTACCTGATTCGCTAAGTGGAATCCATGATGTATTTCACGTATCAAACTTAAAGAAATGCATAACTGATGAAACGATGGTCGTATCACTAGAAGAGGTTCAAGTGGATGAGCAACTACGTTTTATTGAAGAACCAGTTGAGGTGATGGACCGTGAGGTGAAAACACTTAAGCAAAGCAAGATACCTATTGTCAAAATCCGTTGGAATTCGCGACGTGGACCGGAATTCACATGGGAGCGAGAAGACCAAATGAAGCTTAAGTACCCTCATCTATTCGAGAAGACAATGCCAGCAGACGAAGGTATTGATTTAAATTTCGGGACGAAATTTCTTTCAACATGGGGATGATGTGACAACTCATCCAAAACTCACTCGATTTCGATTTCTGTGTGCCAATGCAGTAGACCAGTGATGGAACACTCTCACCATGTAATGCAATTTTCGGGACGAAAATTCTTTCAACATGGGGATAATGTGACATCCGGTAAATTTCCGTTACCAAACTCCGTTAGTTCCGTTAAGTCTTGCATACACGTGTCGTGAACACACACTAGTTGTCGTTTAACGTTGGTGACCTATTAATAATGAATAATGTTAAATTAATGTGAATCTAATTGATTATGTGATTATTGTGTTATGTTTATGTGTTTGCATGTTTTTATATGTTAATTGGGAATTAATCGCGTAACGCGGAAACGCGCTTATTTATTCGTATGTCTTGTGTTTTTATAAAGATAAGATATATAATGGTTTTCATTAGTTTATATCTTTATATTATTAAGTTATAAACAATTTACAAAGAGTTTAAAGCCTAGTTTTATAAAATACAATTACAAGGGTTAAAAGGGTAAATATGTAAATTAAAATTAAACAAAACACACAAAACCCTACCCCCCACCCCTCATTCGGCCGCAACTCTCCCTCTCAACCTCTCTTCACTCGAAATCAGCCAAGAACAAGCATATACTTGCGGTTGTGATTCGGTTTCAAGCTATAAAACAAGTTAACAACATCAAAGTCGTGTTCTTTGGCAAGAATCAAGGTAACCTCTGAGGGTTGTCTGTTCACTCTGTCAGTCAAGTCAAACTCTAAGTATCTATACGCATATCAGGTGAGTTCTTGCCCCACTCTTTACATAATCTCTTTTGGGGGAGATAGCATACTGGTAAAACTACAAACTCTTTATGTATATTTTTAGTTGTGCATAATATTAATATAGTGTTGTTTATCATGGGAAAGTCCTCACACTTTCGAATTGTTAATATTGAATAGCGGGGAAATTTGGGTAGTACTACTGGGTCTGACGAGCCCCACCTGTGTGACTCGAGGTCAACCGGGTGCAACTTGTCCTATTGAACATTGTCACGACCTGTTGAGTCGTGACAGGAGGCAACAACGTAACACAGTCAGCTTCAATTGCGAAATCACTATGCATTAATATTTATTTGTTAATGGACTAGCTATCTATTGCAATGCACTACTAGTATAACTCGATTATTAAACTGTTTATGTTTGAATATTAACTCTTGGACTCACCAACTATTGTGTTGACATTTTAGTATGCTATTCTCAGGTCATTAGCTGCTTGCCTCTAGGAGCACTCCACGGTTCACTTGCATACTAAGACTCGGTTTTCAAGATATTTAGCATTTTAGTGATTATGGTTTACTCTTTTGGGTTGGCACATGTTTTGCCATAGTTATGCTTTTATTTATTTGAGTTGTTTTCAAAACGCTTCCGCACAATTTAAAGTTGAACTTTGGTTTTTTTATTTTAATCATGGCATATAGAGTCGTTCTGAGTAACTATTGACTGTGATCCTGGTTTGTTCACACGCCTCGCGGTAAAACTCCGCACGTGGATTTTGAGGGTGTGACAGATTGGTATCAGAGCCATTGGTTATAGGGAACTAGGTTGCATAAACACTAGACTATAACCGCACACAGTTAGTTAGTTACCTGTACTTTATTTTTCATCTACTGTATACTCATTGGCATACACGTCACACTGCAGCATGGCATCGTCATCAAGAGCTTCTGGAAAACGACCTGCATCACCTGCACGATCCGAGTCCCCACCTCCCGCACCTGTACCTGATGATGGACTCGACTGGCCTTGTTTAGATTATCCTCGAGGGGAGTTTGACTGGGATCAACCTTTCGCGTTGATGAAGCGTGACCCCCCAAGGGACTGGAGTTTTTATCCTAGGTTTGTCAATCACATCATGTATAGGGAACGCGTGCCCGAGCCGAGACCCAGAACGAGAGGTAACTCTGATCAAGCAGTGCCTTCACTTCCCCGGACGGTGCAGTCCAACGAGCAGTTGATTGCTGCATTGGTGGTAGAACTAGATACAGAGCAGCATCGAGTCAGGCGACTCATTAGCGACGTTTGTACACTACAGACCGAGGTGTACAACCTAAGGCATAAGGTGGATGAACTTGAGGGGCGCCATGGAAAGACCCTAGACGGGTGTTACCAAATGGAAGATGGGATCGTAGCACTCAGTGGACGCGTGGCTGCTCACGAGCAGAGGGATGCAGTGGCTGATGATAGGATTGCTACTTTGGAGGCACAGCTAGCAGCACTCCAGATTGCTATAGCTCCTGCTCCTGCAGTCGAACCTGAGGAGGAGGAACCTAAGGAGGAGGAACCCGAGGAGGAGGAGGATGAGAGTGATGGATCTGATATTGTCGATTGATTTTCTTAAATGACTTAGACTACGTAGTGTTTTCTTTGAAACCTATGTGGGAAGGGTTGTTTCCCCACTCGAACGACAAACTTAAATTTTGACATTGATGAATACATTGTGACTCATTTACAATTTATTTACTTTGGTTATTATTTTTGTTTTGAATGTTGTGGTTGTGATGATTTATTATTTCTTTATTGTTTACTGTACTTCAATGAGATAAATGTGTTTGATGTTACTCATTATTGTATTTGTGGATGTAAAGTGAACAATGGACGCACGTGGACGTGGTCGTGGACGTGGCCGTGGGCGCGGTCGTGTCCGTGGCGCCGGAGACATGGCGCCGGAGATCATGGCGCTGGTGCCGTGAACATGACCCCTGCCGAAATAGCTGCCCTGATTCAGGCAGCGGTGGCTGCTGCCCAAGCAGGACAGCCAGCAGGTAAACAATGATTGAAAGTTAAACCGAATATCCTGTGTAACCGTATAGGTTGTCTGATCAATATTTGTTGTGTCAAAGCAGGACCACCGGCATGCACTTATAAGTCCATCATGGACTGTAAGCCCCATACCTACAGTGGTACTGAAGGTGCTGTGGGACTAGTACGCTGGTTCGAGAAGACGGAGTCCGTATTCTCCAAGTGCAACTGTCCACCTGCTGATCAGGTGAAATATGCCACCGGGACCCTGGAGGGTGCCGCCTTATCCTGGTGGAATGCACAAGTCCAGATGTTGGGGCAAGCACTGGCTAATGGACTGCCGTGGGCTGAGTTTAAAACCATGATGACCGAGGAGTACTGTCCTCGCAATGAGGTGCAGAAGTTGGAGATAGAGTTCTGGCAACTGAAAATGCAGGGCTCAGAAATCGAGGCTTACACCACTAGAACTCACGAGCTAGCAACACTATGCCCGGGAATGGTAAATGAGATGCATAAAAGGATCGAGCATTACATACGGGGACTTGTACCCGAAATTCAGAGTATGGTAACTGCTTCTAACCCAACCACCATACAGCAAGCCATTCAGTTAGCCCATAAGCTAACTGACCAAGCCGTGGAACAAGGACGTCTACCCAAGCGGGGCGCCGTGGCAAGCGTGCCCGATAATAAAAGAAAGTGGGATAGTACTAGCAACACCAAAGCAGCATCATCTTCTGGCGGTCAACCTCAACCTCAGCAGCAACAACAACCGGTCCAACAGCAACGGAGGTTCGACAACAATCGTAACTTCCACCAAACGACTGCAACTAATCAAGGACCCAGTGGTTATGGTGGTAGACAGCCGAAGTGCAACCGGTGCAACTACCATCATGTGGGACGATGTGATAGCTTCAAATGCCAGCGTTGTGGTAAAATTGGACACGCCGCGAAGGATTGCCGTGGTGAGCTGGTTAGGAGGACACAACAACCTCAGGAAACTCCTAAGGGTTGTTTTGAATGTGGAAAAGAGGGGCACTACAAGCGAAATTGCCCACAACTAAGGAGAAATGGAAATGGCAACAATGGAAATGGACACAACAACAACAACAATAACAACAACAACAATGGTAACAACAACGGTGGGAATGGCAATGGTAATGGCGGTAATAAGGATGGAGCAAAAGGGAGAGCCTTCGTCATTGGCTCAGGTGAGGCTCTAAATGATCCTACAACTATTACTGGTAGATTCTCTGTTAATGGTTGCTTTGCTACGGTACTATTTGATACTGGAGCTGATAGGAGTTTCGTGTCCTTAAAATTCTGTAGTCTTTTAAGTGATATACCCTCCGCCCTAGAATCTAAATACACCGTAGAATTGGCTGACGGTAAACAGATTCACGTAACGCATATCCTTAAAGACTGTAAGATAGAGCTTGCTGGTCATACTTTCGCTATAGATCTTATGCCTGTTACGCTGGGGAGTTTTGATGTTGTGATAGGCATGGATTGGCTTTCTAGCAAGCAAGCGGAAGTTATATGTCATGAGAAGATCATACGAATTCCTGTTGATGACAAAATTCTGACAGTCCGAGGTGATAGAAATGGTGCTGTGATAGGCATCATCTCGTTCATGAAAGCCCAAAAGTTACTACGAAAGGGTCGTGTGGCTATTCTAGCACTTGTAACCGATAAGCAAGCTAAGGAAAGGAGAATGGAGGATATTCCCATAGTGCGTGACTTTCCAAAGGTGTTTCCAGAGGATCTTCCTGGATTACCACCTCATCGTCAAGTGGAATTCCAAATTGAGCTAACTCCCGGCGCAGCCCCGATTGCTAGAGCACCTTATCGATTAGCACCGAACGAACTACAGGAGTTGTCATCACAACTCCAGGAGCTTTTAGATAAGGGCTTTATTCGACCTAGTACATCACCTTGGGGAGCCCCTATCCTGTTTGTTAAGAAGAAGGATGGCACGTTTCGGATGTGTGTTGACTATAGGGAGTTAAATAAAGTAACAGTCAAGAACCGATACCCTCTACCCCGTATCGATGACTTGTTTGACCAACTCCAGGGATCAAGTTACTATTCGAAGATTGACTTGAGATCTGGCTATCATCAACTCAGAGTCCGCGAAGAAGACATTTCCAAAACCGCGTTTCGTACCCGCTACGGTCATTATGAGTTCTTGGTCATGCCTTTTGGGTTGACAAATGCACCTGCTGTGTTCATGGACCTCATGAACCGTGTGTGCAAACCCTACCTCGATCAGTTTGTCATTGTGTTTATTGATGATATACTGATATATTCCAGGACGAAGGAAGACCATGGAGAGCACTTGCGAATGATCTTAGAGCTATTGAAAAAGGAGCAGCTGTACGCCAAATTCTCTAAGTGTGACTTTTGGATACGAGAAGTACAATTCCTAGGTCATATTGTTAATGAGAAAGGGATACATGTTGATCCTGCCAAAATTGAGGCGATCAAGAATTGGACCACACCTAAAACGCCGAGTGAAATAAGACAATTCTTGGGATTAGCAGGTTACTATCGACGATTCATAGAGGGAATCTCTAAGATCGCACAACCTCTCACAGCTTTGACTCACAAAGGAACTACATACAAATGGGGTGAAAGCCAAGAATCGGCTTTTCAATCATTGAAGCAGAAACTCTGTACCGCGCCGATACTAGCACTGCCAGAGGGGACGGATGACTTCGTGGTGTATTGTGATGCGTCCATTCAAGGATTGGGTTGTGTCTTAATGCAGCGAGACAAGGTGATAGCCTACGCCTCGAGACAATTAAAAGTTCATGAGAAGAACTATACTACTCATAACTTAGAGTTGGGTGCAGTAGTCTTTGCCTAAAAGATTTGGAGACATTACTTGTACGGTACCAAGTGCACTATCTACACCGATCACAAGAGTCTTCAACATATCTTTGAGCAAAAGGAATTGAATATGAGGCAACGACGTTGGGTGGAACTGCTAAACGACTATGATTGCGCTATTAAATACCATCCGGGAATAGCGAATGTGGTTGCTGATGCCTTAAGCCGGAAGGAAACAGCTAAACCCAGACGGGTGCGAGCTTTACAGCTTACTATCAGTACTCAACTGCCTGAACAAGTTAAGGAGGCACAGATAGAAGCTTTAAAAGCAGAAAATATTGGTTCTGAGTCGTTAAGAGGAATGGATAAACAACTGGTGATGAAGGAGGATGGAATTCGGTATTTCATGGATAGACTTTGGGTGCCTGCCTATGGAAATCTGAGAGACCTGGTTATGAGTGAGGCACACAAATCTAAGTATTCTATACATCCTGGATCCGATAAAATGTATCACGATCTGAAGGCGCACTATTGGTGGCCTAACATGAAAGCGGATGTGGCTACATATGTGAGCAAGTGCTTGACTTGCTCGAAGGTAAAGGTAGAATATCAAAAACCATCCGGACTATTGCAGCAACCCGAGATACCGATGTGGAAATGGGAACAAATCTCCATGGATTTTATTACCAAGCTGCCCAGGACTAGTACTGGTTGTGATACGATATGGGTTATTGTGGATCGATTGACAAAATCTGCTCATTTTCTTGCAATAAAGGAAACTGACAAGATGGAGAAGTTAACCCGCCTGTACCTCAAGGAGATCGTTTCCAGACACGGTGTACCGATCTCAATTATCTCTGACTGCGACGCTCGTTTCACGTCACACTTCTGGCAATCATTGCAGAAATCTTTGGGTACACGCTTAGATATGAGTACTGCTTATCACCCGCAAACAGATGACCAGAGTGAGCGTACCATACAGACGTTGGAAGATATGCTACGTGCTTGTGTAATTGATTTCGGGAATAACTGGGAAATTCACCTGCCATTGGTGGAGTTTTCTTATAACAACAGTTGACATACTAGCATACAAGCAGCACCTTTCGAAGCGTTGTATGGGAGAAAATGTAGATCACCGGTTTGCTGGGCAGAAATTGGGGATAGTCAGCTAACAGGTCCCGAGTTAATTCATGAGACAACCGAGAAGATCGTACAGATACGGAACCGTATGGCAGCAGCGCGAGACCGACAAAAGAGTTATGCTGATAAGAGACGAAAACCTCTAGAGTTTCAGGTTGGTGACAAGGTTTTGTTGAAAGTTTCACCATGGAAAGGCGTAGTTCGGTTTGGCAAGCGAGGGAAGCTAAACCCGAGGTACGTTGGACCATTTGAAATAGTGGAAAGAATAGGTCCAATGGCCTATCGTCTAGCCCTACCTGATTCGCTAAGTGGAATCCATGATGTATTTCACGTATCAAACTTAAAGAAATGCATAACTGATGAAACGATGGTCGTACCACTAGAAGAGGTTCAAGTGGATGAGCAACTACGATTTATTGAAGAACCAGTTGAGGTGATGGACAGTGAGGTGAAAACACTTAAGCAAAGCAAGATACCTATTGTCAAAATCCGTTGGAATTCGCGACGTGGACCGGAATTCACATGGGAGCGAGAAGACCAAATGAAGCTTAAGTACCCTCATCTATTCGAGAAGACAATGCCAGCAGACGAAGGTATTGATTTAAATTTCGGGACGAAATTTCTTTCAACATGGGGATGATGTGACAACTCATCCAAAACTCACTCGATTTCGATTTCTGTGTGCCAATGCAGTAGACCAGTGATGGAACACTCTCACCATGTAACGCAATTTTCGGGACGAAAATTCTTTCAACATGGGGATAATGTGACATCCGGTAAATTTCCGTTACCAAACTCCGTTAGTTCCGTTAAGTCTTGCATACACGTGTCGTGAACACACACTAGTTGTCGTTAACGTTGGTGACCTATTAATAATGAATAATGTTAAATTAATGTGAATCTAATTGATTATGTGATTATTGTGTTATGTTTATGTGTTTGCATGTTTTTATATGTTAATTGGGAATTAATCGCGTAACGCGGAAACGCGCTTATTTATTCGTATGTCTTGTGTTTTTATAAAGATAAGATATATAATGGTTTTCATTAGTTTATATCTTTATATTATTAAGTTATAAACAATTTACAAAGAGTTTAATGCCTAGTTTTTATAAAATACAATTAAAAGGGTTAAAAGGGTAAATATGTAAATTAAAATTAAACAAAACACACAAAACCCTACCCCCCACCCCTCATTCGGCCGCAACTCTCCCTCTCAACCTCTCTTCACTCGAAATCAGCCAAGAACAAGCATATACTTGCGGTTGTGATTCGGTTTCAAGCTATAAAACATGTTAACAACATCAAAGTCGTGTTCTTTGGCAAGAATCAAGGTAACCTCTGAGGGTTGTCTGTTCACTCTGTCAGTCAAGTCAAACTCTAAGTATCTATACGCATATCAGGTGAGTTCATGCCCCACTCTTTACTAAATCTCTTTTGGGGGAGATAGCATACTGGTAAAACTACAAACGCTTTATGTATATTTTTAGTTGTGCATAATATTAATATAGTGCTGTTTATCATGGGAAAGTCCTCACACTTTCGAATTGTTAATATTGAATAGCGGGGAAATTTGGGTAGTACTACTGGGTCTGACGAGCCCCACCTGTGTGACTCGAGGTCAACCGGGTGCAACTTGTCCTATTGAACATTGTCACGACCTATTGAGTCGTGACAGGAGGCAACAACGTAACACAGTCAGCTTCAATTGCGAAATCACTATGCATTAATATTTATTTGTTAATGGACTAGCTATCTATTGCAATGCACTACTAGTATAACTCGATTATTAAACTGTTTATGTTTGAATATTAACTCTTGGACTCACCAACTATTGTGTTGACATTTTAGTATGCTATTCTCAGGTCATTAGCTGCTTGCCTCTAGGAGCACTCCACGGTTCACTTGCATACTAAGACTCGGTTTTCAAGATATTTAGCATTTTAATGATTATGGTTTACTCTTTTGGGTTGGCATATGTTTTGCCATAGTTATGCTTTTATTTATTTGAGTTGTTTTCAAAACGCTTCCGCACAATTTAAAGTTGAACTTTGGTTGTTTTATTTTAATCATGGCATATAGAGTCGTTCTGAGTAACTATTGACTGTGATCCTGGTTTGTTCACACGCCTCGCGGTAAAACTCCGCACGTGGATTTTGAGGGTGTGACAATTTATGGATCCTAAAACATGCTCACAAGATTTGTTAAAAAAGTTGGTAACTAAATCAAGATCAAATAGCCAATCAGGACCAGAACCTTTCACACTGGGTGTGTGCTCATTAAAAGTCACATTGGCTGACTCCTTAACTACTCTAGTTCTGAGATTGTATACTCTATAAGCCTTAGCTTGAGAGGATTATCCAATAAAATGTCTATCATCTGATTTCTCATCAAACTTGGCAGTTTGATCCTTGGTATTTAAGATGGTGCAAGGACATCCAAATGATCTGAGAAAACCAATGAAAGGTTTCCTCTTATGCCAAAGTTCATAAGGAGTCTTACCATGTGTCTTAACTATTAAAACTCTATTTTGCACATAGCAGGTAGTATTCACTGCCTCTGCCCAGAAGGTGATGGGCAGTTTAGAGTCAGACAACATAGTTCTTGCAGCTTTAATTAGTATCATGTTTCTCCTCTCAGCAACACCATTTTGCTAACGAGTCCTAGGAGCACTGTATTGTCTTGTAATACCTTTTTCATCACAAAATGTATCAAAGATTTGGCTCTTGAGTTCATTCCCTTGATTACATCTTATGGTTTTGACCTTGTGATCACATTGCTTCTCAATCTTTAAGATGAACTCTTCAGAATCTCAGGGGTCTCATCCTTAGTTCTAAGGAAGAAGACCCAAGTGAACCTTGTAAAATCATCTACGATCACCAAACAGTAAGAGGTCCTTCCTAGAGTCATTACAATGGTGGGGCCAAAGAGATCCATATGTAATAAGTGTAGGGGTGTAGTGATGGAGTTTCTTTCGTTTGGCTTGTGAGACACCTTGTGTTGCTTCCCTTCGAGGCATGCAACAAAGTGGTCATCACTTGTAAACTCTTTCTTTGGCATTCCAGTTACCAAATCATTCTTAATTAGTTTATTCATGTTCTTAAAGTTTACATGGCATATTCTTTTATGCCAGAGGAAAGACTCATCACTATTTGCTTTAGAGAGAAAGCATGAAACTTCTCCTGAGGGATATGTTTCTTGCAAATCCATCTCGTACATGTTCCCTTTCCTAGAGGCTCTGAGCCAGATATGCGCATGAGGAGTGACCACCCCGGGCCTAAGAAAATGCGCTCATGCTCAGTAAAGAGCATGTTATGACTCTGATCACGAAATTGAGATACACTTAAAAGATTATATCCAATCTTCTTGACAAAGTTTACCATCTCAATGCTGAGCTTACCATTTGTGACCCTGCCCCTTCAAGTTATGTAACCTCCAGCATCTCCCCCAATAGCAACTGATCCTCCATCAATTTTCTCAAAATTTTGGAGTAGTGACTCATTACCTGTCATGTGCCTGGAACAACCACTATCAATGATCCATACATTCCTATTTATCTGAGCTGTTTCTACACAAAAGAGATGGTTAGTTATATTTGGAAACCCAAGCCTTATTGGTCTTGGGCTCATCAAAAGAAGTTGAGGACAATGCAACAATAATTGATCCTATTGTCATGTTTTGAGTATCATTTGCTGATGTTGATGAAGAACTTTCAGTCACTTGGTCTTTCTTTGTCTTCCACAACACCTTTGGAAGCTTAGACTTGACCTTTATCACTTCGGAAGTTTTGATAACTTCGGAAGTTTTGATGACTGGACCTTCAGAAGATCTTGCTAACACTGTAGTAGGCTTCAGTACTTCGGAAGTATTCCTTTCTTCCGAGACCAAATTTTCTTCCGAAGGCAAGTTTTCACTTGTCTTCTCCTTTATTTTGGAACTTCCGAAAGGAAAAGATTTTCCTTCCGAAGCTTTCTTCTTCTTCAAACTCTCAAAAGTTTCTTTCTTGGTCATATGGACAGTACTTTTTGGATTGTAGAGACAATCCTTAGCAAGATGAGAAGTACTACCACACATAACACAGTCAATCTTCTTCTTTCTGAGAGCCTTCCTTTGAGAATAAGGTTGAACTTGATCACTTTCCTTCTCCATCTTCATCTTTGCAGATGATATGGCAATTATTTTAGGGTGAGAACTACCTTTGGAGCTGGATGGTTCAGGTTGTGTAGCAGTGGTACACAACTGATCAGCCTTCTTCATGTTGTTGGGATCATTTGAACATGAACTAGAACTCCTGGTACTAGAGTTCAGATTTGTGTCTTCAGCCTTAACCACCTTAAATCCTGCAGAGAAAAAGACTTGTTTCTGCATAGGGTTAAAGGTGGCCTTGATCTCTTGAGCCTTCTTCAACTTCCTCTTGGCCTTTCTGTTCAAGTTCTTTCTTCTTTACTTGGTCATCCCAATTCTTTTACTCTCCTCAGAGGAATAGTGACCCTTCTTAGAATGCACTTCTTTACTCTTCTCAGAGACATCCTTCACTATTTCCTCTTCATCCTCTTCACTCATGGGTCTATGAAAGGAAGCTTATCTTCACAAGTTCCACACCTAGAAGATCTTACAGACAAGATTGTGTGTGGAGGAGCTATTTCACTAGATCCCAGTCCCTGCTTATTCTGATAAAAAACTTTTGCATGCAAGGATGAAGATATAATGTTCTTGAACGTCTCTTCTGCAAGAACACATTCTTCTGCCCTGGCTTTGCTGATCACAAGCTCAGCCTGGCATTTAGTCAACTTGGTTATGAGATCTTTGATCTGAGTCCTATAGTTGGTATGTTCATGTTTAAGAGTTGAAATGGTTTTCTCTAAGTCCTCTATCTTTAGTTTATAATCATTTTCAGCTCTTTTGAAATCGAATTTTAAGATATTTAAAGACTCGAGATCAGATCTCATCCCTAAGTTGTAGGACCTGTATCTATTTACTTTAGCAATACATTTTAATGTACAGAGATGTTCCAGTGCCTTTGCTTCATCATGGTCAGCCATAAGTGCTTGGTTTGGAGATGCATCTTCCACCTGAAAGCTCCAGTCAAAGCCACCTTCTTCAACAGCAACTACAACTTGCTGCTTTGGCTTCTCATTCTGGGTGGCTCTCTCAGTGTAGTTTGGCCTGGCTTGTGTTTGGCCACCATTTGTCCTTGGTGCCTTACACTCCCTTGCAAAGTGACCCATGTGGTTACAGTTGTAACACTTTACTTTGCTTTTGTCCAACCCAAACTTTCCACTGGCTGTATTGCTTGGAAACTTCCTCCCTGTCCTCTTGTAGAATTTCTTGGCTCTATGAGTGAGAAGAGCCATTTGCTGAACTATCTCCATGTATTCTAGATCATCAGGATGGATATAGTCTAGATCTTCAAGGGTGAAAAGAAAGTTGCATGTGCTTTCATCAGAAGACACAAAGGCTTGTGAAGAGCTTATCTCTTGGAATGGGCTCCCTTGAGTGTAGCTTTCTCTTGGTGTCTCCGGGAAGGTGATGAAAGGACCCTTTTGTGAGTTGTCAGGGTAGCAGATAAGATGATGTTGTGGTTCTCTACTATCCCTTTCAACCACATGGAGGGCTAAACTCAGTTGATTGCTGGAGTTACCAAATGAACTTTGCATATTCATCTCCATCTGGTATCCACTAAGAATACCATACAACTCTATCAAAGTAAGAGTCTTAAGGTTCTCAGTTCTTTTGATAACAACACAATAATGTGTCCATGTCTAGGAAGAGAGGACATGAACTTCCTTACAATGTCCCTGTTCTCAAGAGTCACTCCAACATCCATTAGAGTGTCCACAATCTTAATATACCTGAAGTATTGTTGAGTCATGGTTTCACCTGCTTTGAAGGTGAAGTTTTTAAACTGCTGCTTCAGGAGATCCTTCTTGTTCTCCTTGGCTTCAGTTGACCCCTCATACATAACATTATTGAGTCATGGTTTCACCTGCTTTAATATGATTTTCACACAATACCAGCAAATCCTCATCATAAAATGAAAATACTTCCATCGGATCAAAAAGTCTAAATTCAATTCCATCCTTTATTCTAATCACTGCCTCCCCCGTATTGTTGTCGTAGAACCACTTTTCAAACCTTTGAAGCCTTTGGGGGAGGGGATCAGATATCCTCACCCTACTCACTGTCTTCGGGGGCTTACCCTTAGCACAATCCGTCCCTTTCCTGTCTCCCAGTCTTTGTCCTTTTTGGACCTCCTCCTTTCCGCCTTCATGTATCAAAAACACTCAAAATTGTCGTTTTGCCCCTGCTTAATCTCCTCTTCCAACAGCTTGGCTCACTCACTCAGATGAGAATCTATCATTGGAATCTCTGCCAACCTCCTCAGATCCCATTTAGGCAAGGTCTTGAACGCCTTCCTTTTGTGCAAGTACGAGATCCTTCCACCTCTTCTCTTGATCATGAACATTTTCAGCCCTGTGTTATATTTCCAGCTTATAATTTTCTTATCCGCCTCTTTCCTGCTCGACCCTTGTATATTCTGGAATAGTGGGGTCAACTCTTCTGCCTCTTTCTCCTTTACAAACCATTCCTCCTTTTCAAGCTCAAACACCTCTTCATCTGCAGAGCCCTTCTTGGCTACATAAGTCGGGTGTCGCTCATCAACTTCTTAATACTCAAGCTCTGAATCATAATCCACCAATTGCTCATCATCCTCCTCTTCATCTATCAAACTCATCTCAGCTTTTTTTTGGACACCTTCTACAGTTGAACTTCTCACAATCTCCTCTCCAACCAGATCTTTATCTATGTCTATCCCCAAATCAATAAATTGTGCTTCAATCACCTTCTCCACATTTTCCTCAGTCTCTTTCCTTCCTGTCTCAGCCTCTCTCTCATCAGCATCCCTCACATCAAAACCTCCTGTAGTTTCCCCTGTTGCACCACTTGTGCCCTCTCCTGCCTTGGATGAGGTACCCACATTCAGGAATGGGTACCTTGAGATATCTGTAAGATCATCTAACTCATATTGAGTTTGCTGATTAGGCAGGGCGGCTGCAGCCTTAAGCTCGTTCACCTCAGACAACAACCTCTTGATTAAGTTCTGTTGATCAACCAGCATCTTAGACATTCCTTCCAACATCTCATCCTTCCTCTTTTCCCTCAACTCTTGATTTGTTAACTTCGTCTTTATCATACTTAACTTATTAGCCAGAGATGAGTTGAGGTTCCTGATTACATCCTCATCCAAGTTTCTCCTCTCTTCTCTCCTCTGTGGCTCAGTAAATGTTTGATGCCTATGCTTTGATCTCCTTTCAGACTCCCCCTGAGCAGTCTTTTTCTTTGATCGTTTCTCCCTCTTAGCTCTCAACGCCTGCTCCACCTCATCAATCTCATCCTCAAAATCATAGTCTTTTTATTTCGCATACCTCTTCCTCTTCTTCACTGACTCAGCCTGCTTTTCCCTCGTTTCCTCAACATGTTTATTATCAGCTTCTATCACTCTCCTGATGTAGTTCCACCTTTCGGCTGGATACATGTTCTCCCAAAGATGAGTGATCGTCCCACTAAAATCATGCCTGATGGCAGAACAGTCAGCAAATATTCTGGTGTTCATCTGAACCAGTCTCTTTATTTCTCCATGTCTAGACACATTTGGGATCAGATCATCTATCAACATCTGGATAAACCTTGGGTATAGCAACCACTTATCCTTATTCAAAGCCATCATATTCTCGGCCATGCAATCAAATATTAGCTTAGCTATACTGGCCTTTTACCCTCTGCAACAGATAGTCATAGCCTTGGCCCAGTCTAGGTTTAGTCCATCCGATCCTCCCTTTCGATGATCCAAACACATGATAAAGACGTGGGCAATATATCTCCACTCCTTGGACATGAAAGATTTTTTGATTTATTTCCTTGTCCCGAAAGGAGGACCCTCATATCCCATACTCCTGAAGGTCTCAAACACCTCCTGATAAGATAACATCACCTCATCTCCACAATCTTCTTGTAGCCTTAGCACCCGTTCAATAACCTCCATAGTGATGGAGTTATCATTCTCTAGAACTCTAGCTACAATCCTCTGAGGATTAGCTCTCGTGTCATACTCAGCGGATCTCCAGAAGTCTTGGATATGAAGATCATATATAGCTGGAGAGTGAGAGATCGCATAAGCTATAGGTGAGCCTTGGAGCCAACGTATACAGTCACAAAATCCCGTGGCCTTTGGATTCCTATCATCAAGAATGGCTGTGATGTTGTTCCGCTCGTCAAATTTCAAATTAGCCATTTATCTAAAAAGAAGAGATGAAACACGTTAGAAAGATGTACCAAAATAAATAATAACGAATAACAATTAAAATAATAAAATTATAGAAAAACTAAATTAATTTCGCTGGCCGAAAGTATAGTTTCGCTGGCCGAAACAATAGTTTCGGCAAGCAAGAGTGCAATTTCGGCATAGATTCACTTGTAGTTTCGCCCAGCTGAAGAAGTAGTTTCGACACGCCGAAACTATAGTTTCGGCAAGACGAAACTGAGTTTTGGCAAGCGAAACTGTCAGGATCGCTAGGACAGCATAACCTCACAGTTTCGCTGAAAACTATTGAACTTTCGTTTAGTTTCGCAGGAAGCGACTGTACTTTCGCAGGAAGAATTGCGAAGGTCACGAGAGTCGAAATCAAATACGACCATTAAACGGTGATTAAACCTAGATTAAACTATGTACGATGGTTCGAAACACACATCTAAAGATTAAATGATCATCAATCACTTAAAAAACACACAAGAAAGCAAAATCGTTCAAGGGATCGATTTTAGGGCTCCGGGACGAATAACAAGACGACTGTGCGAAAATGAGCCTTCAATTTAGCATAACACACTATATAGCATATAGTTTCGCTGCTAGTGAAACTTAAGTTTCGCCTGGTAAATTTTTGACTCAAAGAGCCTCTGAAAAGAGCGAAAGAACATGCGAATCTATAGTTTCGCTCAGCGAAACTACTCGAATCTATAGTTTCGCTGGACATAAAAACTTAAAAATTATCTATTTCTTTTTAATATTTAATTATTAAGAGAAGCATGTAAGGCAAAGACAAAAAGAAATAAAAGAATCAGAAATGCCCCACAAGACCTAACAAAATTTCACAAAATTTAGGAAAAGGAAAGAAAAATAAAAAGATATAGAGATACGATAAACTGAAGAGATTTTCTGGAAAATCACAATTTGGCGGGATTGATGATATACTTGTCCTTTTAAACCCATGTCTTCTTCTTTTCAACAAGTGAACTGCAGCTTCTGTTATCATGTTTTTGGTTTGATTAAAGAAGACTTAAATGACTCAGTCCCCACAGACATTTGGCAAAGAAACTCATCCTGTCCTCATGATATATTGAACAAAATGACAAACTCTGCTTGATTATCCCATAGAATGCACAACAAGGAACTTTTCAAGCGAAGCACAGACCTTATAATTCTCAAATGATGAGAGCTCCAGGTCTATACTCACGTATAACAGAGGAGATGATCATTTAATCTTGGCAGATGAGAGCTTCAGGTCTATATTCACATATAACAAAGAAGATCATCATAGCGTGCTGATGAGAGCTCCAGGTCTATACTTACGTATAACAGAGGAGATCATCACTCCAGGTCAATGTTTACACATAGCAGAGGAGATAAGCACGAACTAGCTAACATACAACAAGTAGCTTCTTTGATACAAAAGGAGCTAGCAAGTAGCACTTTTGATAATATGGGAAGGGGAACAAGGATTTTTCAAAGATAACACATCAAAGAAGAGATATCACGTTCTCAACCAATTTTGGACAAGGACTTGAAACTTTGTGAAGGCCAAAAATGTCAAGGGGATAATCCGAGTCAATAAGTTTCTTATCCTATTAGTTTAGCCACAAGATCACTGTCTACTTCGTGTTCTGGCTGAGCCTATCATGCATATCCCAACTCAATACTACTGACCTCATTCACATCTTTCAGGCACCAAAAATTGTATTCTGCACGAAAGACAAATAAACTGTATTACTCTCCCCCGAAATTTCTACAAATCAGCAAGATAAGAGAAATTTCCCAACTTTTATTATTATTATTATTATTCTTAATTTATTTATTTATTTTTTATATTTTTTAAGTAAAATAATGAAGGTCTATGGAGCTTAAAAAAGAAAAGAAAGAAAGAAAAAGAATAAGAAAAATTATGTACAATTTTTACATGAGACAATTAAGAAAATACTTTAAAATGATATCAATCCTAACATGGAGATCTTTTCATAAGAACGAGTTTTATCGAATGTTTTAGTGAAAAGATCAGTCTTTTGATTTTTTGTATCAATAGGAATAATATCAATAAAACCCTTCTCTTGAGCATCACGAATTGCATGAATCCTTGTCTCGATGTGCTTGGTGCAGGAATGATGAATTGGATTCTTTGCGACTCCAATGGCTGCTTCATTGTCACAGAATATTGGAGTATGGAGAAAGTTGATTCCAAAGTCAATCATCTGATGTTATATCCATAGCACTTGTGAGCAACAACTTGAAGCAGCAATATACTCTGCCTCCCCTGTGGAAAGAGACACAGTAGTCTGTTTTCTTGCTCTGCCATGATACTAGACAATTTCCCAGCCTCCAGTGACAAATTTTCTGTTTAACCTGCAACCATTAAAATCACTATCAGAATAAGCATGCAAATCAAAAGTCCCACCATAAGGATACGAAAGACCCAAACGAGAAGAGCCTTTAAGATAGTAAAAAATCCGTTTGATGCCTTTCTCGTGAGACTCCTTAGTGTCAGATTGATATCGAGCACAATACCCCACAACAAAGGTTATTTCAGGACGACAGGCTGTGACATACATTAGAGAACCGATCATTGATCTATACAGATGAGGATCAACTGATTTCTCATTCTCGTCTGGAGTGAGGCATGTTTGAGCTGTGAATGAAGTTAATTCAGAAGAAGCATCATCCATCTTGAATTTCTTCAGAATCTCTTTGACATACTTCTCCTGATGAATAAGAATTCCTTCTGGCTTTTGTTCGACTTGCAATCCAAGGAAAAAACACATCTCCCCCATCATGCTCATTTCAAACCGACTTCGCATAACCTCCTCAAATTCCCGACACAGCTTTGGATTGGTGGAGCCAAAAATAATATCGTCAACGTAGACTTGCACAATTAGCATCTCACCATCCACCTTTTTCATGAATAAAGTCATATTGATGGTGCCACGAGAGAAACCATTGCTCAGAAGATACTGTGTTAGAGTCTCGTACCGGATGCGAGGAGCTTGATGTAAACCATTTTGTTGGTCCAAATCAAATCGAATTATAATACAATTGATTGAATAGATGATTCAATATCAATAACCAACTCACAATATAAGCATATGATGAATAATAATAGACCAAAAGTGTTCAAAAATAAACAAATCAAAGCCAACACTCACAATAAACAAGAGCTCAATGATATTTCAATAAGATTCCAGCTTACAGAATAGACTTGCAACAATGATAATACGAATTAGGGTTTTGCAAGATTACCTACAATGAAAGAAACAAATTCTATATATAGAGTTGATAGTTTCGCTGACAGTTTTGCTGTCAACGAAACTATAATGCCCAAGCTTAGTTTCGCCCGGCTGTGAAACTCAGTTTCGCCGGATGAAAGAAGACTGCTAACTATGAGCGAAACTATAGTTTCGCTCATAGTTTCGCTGGGCAGCAAAACTCTAACAACTAACATACTTACAAAAGTAATCTAACATTTGTCCTATTACATTTAAACATAAACAAAAACTAATCTAAGGTGAGTCCAACTTAATCTTGATCTTCAGTGCATTTAAAGACCACTCAGCCCTTGGGTATATCAAAGTTATCCCATCATATAATGATAATTATATCCCATTGCATGAATCCATGACCAAAAAAATAGGGTTTCACTTGATTCTCATGAGAGAACATATGGCTCAAAGCCATCATGATCATCATCATCATCATCATCAAAGTCATCATTGCTATCAAAGTCACCATGGATTAAATTTGTTAGAAGACAAAACCCAACTCAGATCAAATCAACTGATTTTTATCAAGGAGAAAATAATGAATATGATATCCATACCTCTGATGATGATGATGAAGAAGATATGTTATATAGTGAGTATGATCAACCACCTACTGAAACTGTACAAGTTTCAAATATGACTGATCCATCCCCCAGAAAACTAAAGAAGAAGCAAATGGTTGACATTTGCTCAGGTGGAAGAAAGGCTGAATCTTCCACTTCCTCACTCAAAAGAACAACCAAGGGCAAGGCAAAAGCCCCCACTCAACCAAAAAAACAAACTGTAAATTTTGATATTCCACCAAAATCAAATCTAAAATCAAAAGTTCTTAACAAACAAAATACTTCAAATATAAATTACTATGAATGGTGTGAACAATACACTCAAAGTACTAGAAAAGTGTATACATGGGAAGTATTGCAAGTACAGTGACATGAACAACCACAGTATTGAAACATATCATTTCCATAATATTGTTCAATTTGTGAAAGAAATAATCATAACACAGGAAATTGCTTTTTCAACAAAAAGGATAAAAAGCAGTCCAAACAATCTCAGGCAGAGAAATCAACTGAGAAGCAAACATTTGTTCCGAACAAGAACAAGAGTGGAGTACCAATACAAACTCCACATACTAAAGTTGTTTTGAATAATGACAAATCATTTTATGACAACTTCAAACAAACAAACAGGAGACATAAGTCTCAAAACAGACAACAAACAGATCTTAGCACTCGAAGGAGAAGAGCTCCAAGCACTTCTCATGACAAAGCTAAAAACAATCAAAAGAAGTCTAGTGTGCTTAGAGTTCCTAAGCCAGCTGATAATGCATCCTTAAAGGAAATTTATGTACTTGGAAAAGACAAAAAACCCAAGACCATCTTGGCTTGGGTTGCACCATCTAACTAATTTCATTGTCTGTGCATGGACATCAAAGAAGGCCTGACAACATCTGATATGTTGATAGTTGGTGTTCCCGACATATGACTTGCAACTGTTCCCTCCTTTGAGATTTTAAAAGAAAACATGGAGGAAATGTAGCTTTTGGAGGAGACAAGACAGGAGGAAAGATAACTGGTGAAGTAATGCTATCAAATGGGTTGATCAGTTTTGAAAATGTTAACTACTGCTACAACCTCCAGTTTTATCTTTTTAGTGTATCCTGTATATGTTACAAGGGATATGCCACACTCTTTGACTCTAACAACTGCTACATCATCAAGACAGGTTTATAAATACCAAAAGACTGAATCCTTTTGAAAACTCCTCGTCAAAACAACACATACATTGTTGATATGAATACAATTTCAACATCAACCCTTGAAACTTGTTTATTCTCAAAAGCATCTATGATGTTTCATTACGGCATAGACGATTTGGACACTCAAAATCTAATAGAATGAATCAATTGGTTAAAGGTGATATAGTAATAGGTCTACCTTAAAAAGAATTTTTTTGTGCAGACCACTACACTGCGTGTCTATATGGCAAACAACATAGAGTTCCATAAGGCTAAATTGGTTAAATCTAATCAAACACCACTCAAATTGCTTTATATGGACCTATTTCGCCCAACAAACATTTTAAGCAGAGGCAAGAAGCAATACTATCTTGTGATAGTAGATGATTACTCTATATTTACATGGGTATTCTTTCTTCTACACAAGTCAGAAACAGTAGAAATTATCAAATCATTTATCACTTAAATTGAAAATCAATTAGATCTTAAAGCCAAAACTTTAAGAAGTGATAATGGTACTGAATTTAAGAATGACATTACTTCTTCCTTTTGTGTAGAGAAAGTGTAGGATCGGTTAAGGTTAATCAACACAGGATTATCTCTCAAACTCACTTAGACACACTCGGATGATTATGCAGAATCTTCAAATGAGTTGATAATAATATAATAAGTTAAAGAACACAAGAGATGGTTTTCAAGATACTTGTATATATTACTTCTCAACTAAAAGTTTACAAGACTCTTACAAAAATATCTGAGTTATAATGAGAAACAATATATACTACTACCTACAGCCGGTTATACTTTGATTACCAGTTGGAAACTTACTACTAAACAAATACTAAATTGTTAGAAGTAAGGTATCTAGAATATAATATTATCCTAGATTAGGTAGTCATGACAGGTCAATGACTTACCTTTTGTCACCAACTAAACATAGTAACTATACTAACTGAAAAAGGTGAACCATGAAATAAAGTATGGTCAACTACATGGGCGTGGGAAAGCACCATGCAGTGTATCAGAGATGGCAGCGACTTTGTCAGACGAGCCATACTTATGTCCACTGGTTCATAGTTGGTTCTTCCGAAGGTAAACTGGTATCGAAAGAATAAGTTCTTCCGAAGCCAATTATACTTCGAAAGAATCAACTTCTTCCGAGACTTCTGCTGGTCTTCAGGACTTTGTTCTTCGGAAGTCTTTGTCTTAAACTTTATAAGTGTTTAGCTTCGGAAGAGATTTCATTTAGTCTTCGGAAGACTTAGTTTCTCCTCGGAAGTTCTTCTTGTTTGAGCTTCGGAAGTTCTTCAACTTGACTTCGGAAGTGCGGATAAGCTTCGGAAGACTTTATTCAGTTGCACCAAAAAATCTTTCTAAGTGTTGTTTTGGTTGCACAAGTCTTATCTGATCCAACAAACTCCCCCTACGCTAATGCTACTAAAACTTCACTTTTTTTGGCTTCTCAAAACTTTCAGCACCAAGGAAAGAAGATACTTATCTGTTTCAGTTCTTTCTTGAGGTGATGCTGAGAATTTTGTACAAGTCATTGGTAGATAACAGGTCTAGTTTGTTACTCTGAATGTCATGTACCCTTTGTTATGGCCCTCTATAGAGAATTAGTTGACGGGAGTTGTATTCATACTCCCATCTAACTATGGGTTCCAATTTAGGGCCTTCAACCATCTGAAGGAAGGTCTTTCCTTTGGTTTACCCTTCTTTTTCTTTCTTCTCTCTTAATTTCAACTCTTCTATAATTTTTGCTTTTGTGGTTAGTTCAGCAAGATGAAGACTGCTCAGGTGATTCCTGATGTGAGCAGCTACTTAAGAGTTAGAAGAGTTGGAGAATGGTTTCTCTGCTAACTTAGCAATATCAAACCTGCTTGGAGTGTAGCAGAGATGGTGTATTAAGTCGGTTGGCATCACCATTCTTTCTTTCCATAACGAAGTTGTGAGAAGGTTCTTCAAACCTCCATTGGACTATCTTTTTTCGAGGAACAAGGGGTTAAGATGGCAGCTTATCCCCCTTCCTGGTGTCTAACAGAGTCACTAGTCTTCTTCTCAGCTTTTTCTCTTCTTCCTTGAGGGAATTAGAGTTTGTTTCAAGGACTTAAAGTGCCTGGTCCAAAGTTCCTCTAGGCAGATCAAGGAACTCCTCTCTTGTGAGGGAGCTGGAAGAGTTATCAATGTATGCTAATTTGATAGACTCTTCTTCACAAGAGATTTGCTCAGAGTGGTGCGGTTGATGAGCTTCTTCTTGATCTCCTTAAACTCTTCCAAGGTTAGAGGCTTTGATGGTTCAGAGGATGCCTTGGGTGATGGATGGGTGGTTGATGGTTGGGATTTGGGTAGTGTTTTAGGTTTGAGGATGGGTAGTGGTGGAGGTTGTTGTGAGACAATGGGTGAGGATGAGGGTAAGGTTGATGGTGAGGTTCAGGGGTGAATGGCTCAATGATTGGTTCAGTTTTGATGGGGAAAGGAAAGGGTGAGGTTTCAGGTTGAGGTTGTGATTTGGGAATTGGTGTGGGTAGCATCCTCTACACACTTGATGTTTGAAACACCTCCTTGCTTCTTCTGAGCAAATGTCAGCCTTGATGTCACTAACATGTCGCTACAGGGTTTTCTCAATCACTGGACCAACTTGCCTACCAGAGAAGCCGTGGGCCTTGAGATAAGCCTTCATCCAAGCTTTGTCTCCCACCTTCTTGGCAGCAACAAGCTTGGTTTCCTCTTCCTTCTTCTTCTTCTTCTTATTCTCTTTCAACTTCTCCCTTGAAGCCTTCTTCCTCTCTTTGGCAATTTGATCTTGCTCTTTGTGGAAGAGCCATAAGATCGTGTCATTGTCATGAGGAATCAGCTCTTCCTGAGAATAGCCTTTAGAGGTCAAGAAGGCTATTCTTTCTGTCCTCAGATGTTGCTCAGCTTCTTCCTTCTTTCTTCTTTTCTCCTCCTTCTCGGCCAACCTAGCTGCTTCCTCTTTTTCCTTTTACAGCAGGGTTGCCTTTTCTAACTTCACCAGCTCTTCTAGTGGGAGTAGTAACATTTCTTTGTTTGTTACTCCCATGTTGACAAGTTTGTCTATAACTTCAACTCTCCTTTTGTTATTGATAGCCTCTTGGGCTGCTACTGCTGCCTTGCTGCTTGCAGCCAACAACTTCCCAATGTTGAGTCTACCATTCTTCTTTAATTTCTCAAACCTTTCTTCCTCTAATAGTTCCTCCGCTGTCATTTTCCTCTTTCCTTTGGGATCTTTGGAAGATTCATCCTTGGGAGACTCAGGCTCAGAGGATTCAGGTTAGGAGAGGGGTTGATCTTGTGGAGCTGATGGTGTTTGAAGGGGAGGAGCTTTGAGAAAGTTCTCATTGTTTATCTCACAGGCTAGATCAAGTATGGCCTCTGTGATAATCAAATCATCGGATAAGGATGATAATCAAATAATCCATTCTGCAGCTTGGATCTTTACTTCGGAAGAGGATGGGGCTGCACTACCTGTCCCAACTAAGTCAGTTGTTGAGCCATCAGTCCTCATTTCCCTTCAAAGTCAATCTTAGGGTCAATAAGGGCCTTAGGTTGACCAAGTTTCTCCTTATTGGTAGGTGGTGCATTCAACCTTTGAAGTTCTTCAACTCCAAAGTAAGATTCAGCAACATACGGTGAGGGTTGTTCAAGTGAGGAGCTCATTAGGAACTTGGTTAAGAACCTATTGAGATCAATGAGCATCCTTGGGTCCACTTGAAATATGATTGGAGGTGGCTGAGGGAAGATGGTTGAAGATTGTTGTTGAGTGGGGTAAAATGAAGATAGGGTAGAAATAGCCAAAATTGGTTTCTTTTGAGCTTGACTCTGTACATTCTCCCCCTTTTGGTAGTATCATCTTAAGAAGTAGACAAGCTAGAAGGAGAGCTTAAAGAGACTTGAATAGGTACATGCCTGACAGACTTCTCAACCTATGTCTCAACTAGTTTGGCCTTGAGATTGCCAATCTTAAATTACTGAGTGGCAGACCTATCCTCTAAAGTCTTAACCTTGGATTCAAGATTTGAGACTTTAGAAAATAGGTCTCTGATGGTGAGTTGCAGACTTCCCTCATCTTCTTTTGAGGAATCACGCGGAGATGAGATAACATATCTAGTATATTCATCTTCATCACCAGATATGGTTTCTTGGCACCCTGGTTTCCCTTGTAGAGTGATGTCTCTTTTAGAGGCATCAAAAGGCAAGGTTGTCGTAGACTCAGTCTCAAAGATGTTACCATGCCCTGAGAGCCCAATGAGATACTCTTAGTAGTGGCAGCAGAGTCTACATGAGTCCCATCCACATCTATGGGACTCACCTTAGTTTGGCTTTGCTGATGGGGGCTAGAAATCGAAGGTTCCCTAGGGCTCAGTTGATCCAAATATTGGTGTGGTAGATCAAGATCATGGCCCTGATGGAACTTGAGATCTTCATCCGATTGGATTAATAGGTCAGTTAAAGGATATAGAGGTTATGCCTAGTGACCCGGGACCTTGATCAATTTCTAATGGCATAGGTTGAGACTAACCCCGAGGGCTAATGGTTTGGGTTTCAGGCTCATCAGGTTGAGACTAAGGAGACTCAACACTAATATTAAGGTCAATAGTGGAGGATGGTTGGACGCCAGGCTAAGTGGGAGCCCATCTTTCCATTCTAGCCTTTTTGGCTTGAACAGAGAGAGCTTGTTCAAGCAGAGTAGATTGAACAAGGGTTCTTTTGGATCATCTCTGATAAATGAATTTAATGGGGTGGGGAGTGACAATTAGCATTGAGGTGGTGGTGCCTGGTGTGGGTTCATCACCTGTTGGGTTTACAGGTATGTCACTAGGAGCCATAGGCTCAATCATACATGGAAGAAGGTCAGTGAAACTTCCAGAGAAGTTTGGGGACACCCTCTTCAGAATTTTGAAGATGCACGGCCTCCTGTCAGGGACAAGAAGAATGTCTTCAAGTTTAAGTTTGTCTTGATCTAGCTCACACTTGATGATGTGCTGAATAAACCTGGGATACATATAGAATGGTTCCCTGCGAAGGTTACCTCGGAGGTTATTCAACACAAATTTTGAATAGTTGAATCTGAGGCCTCTAACCAATCCGTGAACCAGGCAACCCAGATCATAGGGAATTTGATCCCATCCTCCTGATTTGTTGGATAGACAATGGAGAACGATGTGAAGCAGGAACTTCTAGTTGTAAGAGAAGTTGAATTTATATATTGTTGACCTGCTTACATCTCCACCATATCCCATTTGGGTATATGTGTCTTCAAGATTATATTTAGGAAATTCCGTGAGATCGCCTTCATCATGAAGCTCTAGATGCTCCTTGATGGTTTGTTCAGATATGAGCAAGTCTTGTCTGGAGATGCTTGACCGTATAACCCTTACTCCGTTCAGTGTATCACTTTGACCATTTGCCCAAAATTCGGCCATATGGTTGGAGTAAATAGTGGGGTTCACAGTGAGCGCGGTGAAGTAGGTGGATTGGGTAAGAAACTAGATGTTGGGGGAAAAGTCAACATCCTTTAAAGAATCAAGGAGTATGACCTGGTTGTGTTGAGGATTAAGAGCCATTGTTTTGAAAGAACAGAGGAATCAAAGTAATTTGAGAGAGTGAGTTGTAGAGAAGCTATTGGAAATTTAGGGCTTGTGAGTGGGTAAAAAGATTAAAAAATGAAGTCAGAAGATTTAAATCGGGGAAAAATGGCGGATGGATAAGGTGAAAAGACATTTTGGGTTTTGATGTGACCGAGACGGTAAGGTTAAATACATTTAAAACATTCCGACATCATTAATAAAATCATACCTTTTTACAGAGTGGGGCCCAAAGATTTTCGTTACACAGTAAGGTTTCCTTCCGAAGGTAAAAGTTTTCTAAAGGTAATTTCTTCCGAAGCCAAATCTACTTCCGAAGAAAAACTATATCCGAAGAGAAATTTGCTTCCGAGAGTAAAGTGGTCTTCCAAGTGAAGAAGTTTTAAGTGTTCAGAAGTATATTTGATATAAGATCAAATATTCTTCCGAGACTAAAAACTTTTACCGAAGGAAATACTTATTTAAGGGAATTTGCCTTCGGAAGAAAGATAAAGATATCTTCGGAGGGTAAATTTCCTTTCGGAAGAACTCATACTTAGAGAATTTTGAAGATAAACCTTTTGTAACATGGCTTAAATTGTAAAGAGACAACAAAAACAATACATATTTTAAAAGGACTTTCAAAAGAGTTAAACTAGTCAATGTTTATCATTCCAATAGCTGTAATTAAATACTTAAATATTTGCTCATCAAAAGCTTTGGTGAACACGTCAGCATATTGTTCATTTGAGACAACTTTGACTAGTTTGATCAAGTTTTTCTCATGAATATCTAGAATGAAATGATACCTAATGTCAATGTGCTTTGTCTTGGAGTGCTTGACAGGATTCTCTGTGATAGATATCGCACTCTTGTTTGTCGATGTGAATAGGGGTTTCCATGAAGTTGAAGCCATAGTCTAACATCTGATTTTGAATCCAGAGAAGCTGAGCACAATAACTTGCAACAACAATTTATTCAGCTATAGCAGTTGATGTAAAGACACATGATTGCATCTTACATTGCCAGGAAATGATTCTCCCACCAAGAAATTGACATCCTCTGGATGTGAATTTCTTGTTGATATTGCAGTCGCCATAGTCACTATTAGTATTGCCATAAAGATTGAAGTTGTGATTCCTAGGATACCAGATCCCCAGCTTGGGAGCTCCTTTAAGGTATCTAAGGATTCTCTTAGCAGCAACTAGGTGAGACACCTTTGGAGCAGCCTAATATCTTGCACATATGCAAGTTGCAAACATGATATCAGGTCTGCTTGTTGTAAGATACATCAAAGATCCTATTATTTCCCTATACTGATGTTGATCAGTATCCTACCCCTCAGAGTCAGGACAAAGGTTGTGATTTTTGGATATAGGTGTCTTGGTTGGCTTACAATCCTTCATTTCAAATCTTTCTTAGATATCATTAACATACTTAAATTGATTGATAAAGAACCCATCGTTCATCTGCTTCACTTGAATTCTAAGGAAAAAACACTATTTTCCCATAGAACTCGTCTCAAACTTCTTCTTCATAATGCTTTCAAAGTCCTTGCACATTTGGTTGTTGGAAGAACCAAATATGATGTCATCAACATAGACTTGTACGAGCAAATTGTCTTTTCCAGACTCCTTGATAAACAAGGTTTTGTCTATTGTGCCTCTAGAGTAGCCATGCTTCAGGAGAAACTGAGAAAGAGTCACATACCATAGCATAGGTTTGTTGATACATATGTACCTAGATCCTGATATGAATGTAATATGTCTTGTTTGTCTTACAATTATGTAATGGTTGGGATATTAATGAAATGAGAATGTTTGTTTGTGATTTATAATGTTTAATATTTCATTAATGAGTTGATATTGAATTGGTTATATAGGTTTCTGATTGTTTGAATTGATACACATAATGTTATAATAATGAATACATTCAAACTTAGCAACATGAAGTTCTCATGCGAATGGCCCATGCGAATGGACCATACGCATGAACAACTTCAGGCGAATGATTCAGTAGCACGATTGAACTAGGAGACTGGATCAGTCGTATGATTGTAACATGAGATTGGCTCAGTCGCATGACTGAACACTCAGTCGTGCAGATGGATCAACCACATGGCTCAATTGCACGACTGAACCATACTAATGATTCAGTCGCACGAATGAGCAACCCTAACCTATAAATATCACCTAATTCGTAGAAAAACGTAAGCATTAATTCCAATTTGACTCCAGACGTACCCTAGCCGTCCAGAAGCCTCCAAGTTCATACTCCAAGTTCATAGAATGCTGTAGATCGATTCCTAATCAATTCTTAACGTTAGATTCAATACCTTATTGTTTCTACGTGCGTTCTCACTGATTGGATCGTGAATCAAATAGGATTCCGCACTATTTGGTTTGGTTAACACGTTAATCAGTTGGCGTTTCGTTCAAATACCAAATCCTAACAAGTGGTATTAGAGCTTTGGCTCTTGACTACGTGTGATTCAATCAATTTTGATACAAAGTTTGTGTTTTTCACTAAAAACGCAATCTTTTTGTGTCAAACGTTGTCTTGGACGTCCCCTGCTCATCAAGTTTTGGTTTCTCCTGCATAAGGCGATTAGGGTTGGTGAAAATTCGGGTTTTTACGGCCAAAACACGTTAAACCTAGAAATTTTGAAAAATAACAGCTTCAAATTGACCCAATCGCACGACTAGACTTCATTCGCATTCCCCAGACGTACGATTGGACTCAGTCGCATCTTCATTCGTACAACTAAGCAAACCGTTCGCAGTGTTCATCCACATCAGTTTCATTCGCATGACTGGACCAATCGCTTAGTTCAGCCGCACGATTGAACCAGCCGCATAGTTCATTTGCACGGATAGCCCATTCGCATCACTCCATTCGCACCAGTTAACAGATTGTTTAAGAGACTTAAAGTTAATCGAGATGGAGGATCAGTTTTCAGCGTTTACAGCCGAGAAGGACTCACGGATTCGGAACTTATTGCTACTTGAGAGTGAGGTGGGGAATCATAATAAACCCCCGAAGCTTATAACGTTAGATGAGTTTCCCCACTGGAAACAACGTTTTGAGATCTACCTCAATGGGGTGGATCCAAATATGTGGGAAGCTATTGAGACGGGATACAGTATGCCGATGGGAGCTGATGGGGTGAAACTTACTTTAGGAGGAATGACTGATGCACAGAAAGTTAAATATAATGCAAAAAAGAGAGTATATGCATTGTTAACACAGCTTATCCCTAAGGATATTTTTCACCAGTACTCTGAGAATAACAAGCCAAGAAGTTATGGGATGAGCTGGAGAAAAGATATGACGGGAATGCTTCGTTGAAGGCCATTAAAGCTAAGGAGTTGAAGAAAGAATTTGACAACTTCTCATCGATGGGAAATGAGACTTTAGACGATGTCATTGATAGATTCTACCATTTGATGAGCGAGCTGCACACATATGGTGTCACTACTACCATGGAAGATAAAGTGTCAAATTTTGCAGACGGATTGCCAGAAAAATAGACTTCTTTTGTGTCAAATCTGAGACAGAATGGAATGTTGGAAAAGTTGGACATCAATGATTTCATTCTAAAGCTGCGAGAAGAAGCACTTAGGATGAAGTACCGAGCTCAGAAGTCTTCATACACTCAGAATCCAGCTTTGTACAATGCCACTCCTCAAGTTAAGACGTCTTGAGCACCTCTTCGGACTGCATTAGTGTCAAGCTCATCTGGTCCTTCACTAGTCTCTCCTTGCGGATCAGAAACGTAAGGGTCTTCTAGTACCCATTACATTGGATCTGAAGCAAATGCTACAAGACTGAAGACCGAGAATCTCAGAAACATGACAGTAGAAGTAGCACGAGAGCACATGGATCTCTTGGCAGCAGTGGTCCATTCCTATGATGGACTTGTTGCTGGAAAAACTGGAAACTGACATCTGGCAGATGAGGACTACGAGCAGGTAGATGAGACTAACTGGAGAGGATGGATATTATGTGGGCCTTAGCAAGTGCTGTCTAGAGGGCGAAGAAGTTTGTGAAGAAGACCGGACAAAACTTGGTTGCTACTAAGGACACTACTTTTGGCTTTGACAAGAGCAAGGTGACTTGCTTCAACTGTGGAGGAAAGGGGCATTGCAAAAGAGAGTGTGTGAAGCCAAAGAAGACTGGAAACGGGAATCCAATCTCGTCCTTCACTCCTCAAGACAAGCAAGCTAGCAGTTCTACTTCATCAAGCAAGGATCCAAAAGCCTTGACTGCCCATGATGATGAAGGACAGGACTGGAGCTTTCGGTTTGTCTCTCCGGGGGAATCCAATATTGCAAGTGTGGAAGACTTAGATGATCATTCCGCGAGTGAAGGAGATATTGCAGTTGAGCTAGCGATGTCAAACAGTGAAGAGGCTGCAACAGAGGTCAGCTACAAGACTGAAGAAGGGACGTCTACAACAAAGACAGAATCATCAGAACCAGAGACATCAGATGCTGCGTTGATAGCTGATTCATCAGAACCTCCTCAGGTAAGTACTACTGACCAACTTTTCAAAAATCATGCTTGTTTTGATTGTAATAAATTTAGAGAAAGCATAGATCAGAAATTTGCTAGGTTATTAGATCATAATGATAGCTTAGTAAAGGATTTGCAACTATGCACTGAGGCAAATAGAGTTTTAAAGAAAAATGAGCATCGTTACAAAGAAAAGATAGACCTTTTGAATAAACAGCTTAGGGAAACTGAAGTAGTAGCATTTAACCAAGCTAATGACATTAGGTACTATCTTAACTCCCTAGAAGACACTAAGAAACAAAAGGCAGTTTTAGAAGTAGAAGTCAACTCATTAAAGCAAAAACTGCACAGTTGGACAAGTTCATCTCATATTGTCCAACACTTAGTGAGAGAGCGTAACAACGGGGAGGGTTTGGGTTATAAAGTGGTTCCACCACCACTTGAGACCTTGATGAACACTAAGAGTAGACCAATAAATAACAATCCCATCAAGGATCATATGGTGTCTACTCCTCTTGTAAGCGATCCAGATTCCTCATGTTCTTCAATTGAATCTGGAACAAAACAAAAGGAGGCCACTTCAAAGGAAAAGGGTAAAATGCCTTGTGTTAATCTAGAAAAAGAATTTGAAAAGGTAAATATAAAGTCAGGGTCAAACAAAGTCAAATTTGAACCTAAAAAGACTGTTAATGTTAACCTTTCACGCGTCTCATGTCAAAGTCCAGTTAACCAAAAAGAAAAAGATGTTAAAAATGTCAAAACAATTAAGTTTGTTAAACAAGAGAAAACATCAAAAGAAGAAGAGTCAAAACCCAAACATAAGGATGTCACTAGGGTGTCCCACACATCTCCACATAAACAGGTTAATCATAAAGTTGATAGCAGGTCATGCTACAACTGTGGAGAGTGTGGACACATTGCTTCCTTTTGTCCTTACTATCAGACACCTAGGAGGAAAATTGAACTTCCGGATTCAAAACCTAGATCTTCTAAGAGGAGTTCTTTAACTCCACCTAGAAGAACTAGTGAACCCAAAGTTCAACCCGTTAGCCAGTCGTCTGTTTATCACAAACAGGCCTTACACAAATCTGGCTTATGGAAAGAAAAGTCATCCTCTGTGTCTGATAATGATGACAAGAAGGCACCTGAGCTACCCTCACCTTCTAAGGGTCAATGGGTTGAATTCATGATGTGTGATGCCTCTGGGAAACCCAAGCCAGTAAAGGCTTGGGTTCCTAACCTAAACTAATGTTTTAAATTGGATGTGCAGGGTGTTCGCTACAGTGCTAAAACCAACACGTGGATTGTAGATAGCGGAGCATCCAGGCACATGACAGGGAACAGGGCTCTTTTATCAAACGTCAAACAAATAAAAGGAGGGCATGTTTTGTTTGCTGGTAACAAAGGAGGTTATATCACAGCTCAGGGAGAGGTTGGAAATCCGAAAGTTAAGTTTGATAAAGTGAACTACGTTCAACAACTTCAAAACAACTTACTTTCTGTTTCCCAAATATGTGACAAAGGATTTAAAGTCATATTTGACAACAAGAAGTGTTACGTCCTAAAGAAAGACTATGTGATTTCGGAGGACCAAGTTTTGATGACAGCTTCAAGATATAAAGACCTTTATGTTTTGGATCTCTCAACAGCTTCTACAACGGATCATGAAGTTCAGTGCTTCCTATCGAAAGCTACTGAGAAGGACTCCATTTCCTGGCATAGGAGAATGGGACACATTAATCAACGGAAGATGAACCACTTGATCCAGAAGGATCTCGTGAGAGGAGTTAACGTTAAAAATTTCCAACTTCCGGATTTCTGTGTAGCATGCAAGAAAGGCAAACAGACGAAGAAGTCTCATAAGGAAAAGAAAGTTCATTCTATCGAGCTTCCTCTTGAACTTCTTCACATTGATCTGTTTGGTCCAGTCAGTACAAAAAGCATTGCAGGTGACTTGTACTGTTATGTGGTTACTGATGACTACTCAAGATTCTCTTGGGTAATGTTTCTGAAGTCCAAATCAGAAACATGTACGCTCTGACAACGGGACCGAATTCAAGAATAATGGGATGGAGGCTTACTGCAAGGAAAAGGGAATTGTGCACCAGTTCACTTCTGCTTACATGCCTCAGATGAATGGTGTTGCTGAGAGAAAGAATCGAAGCTTGATATAGACAACACGAACAATGCTAGCAGACTCGAAACTGCCTATTCAATTCTGGAATGAGGCAGTGGCAAATGCATGTTACACATTAAATCGAGTTTTGGTAGTCAAGCGCCATGGCAAGACATGTTACGAGTTACTACAACAACGTAAACCTAATCTGGAGTATCTCGAACCATTTGGCGCGCCGTGCACACTTCTGAAGAAGACTCAGGAAGGAAAATTCAGCGAGAAGGCTGATGAAGGGATCTTCCTAGGATACAACATACCGAACAAGAGAGTTTACAACAACTCAATGGGTTTAGTAGAAGTGTGGTGTAATGTTGATGTTCAGAGATATACCACACCACCTACTGGAAAAGGACCCGCTTACTTTTTCGACTATGATGGATTCTTCAAGTCCTTCAACATCCCTATCTCCCCTTCTGATGACGAGTTAGCTACACGGATGATGTATGATATCTTGAATTCACCATCACTTGATTCAACATCATCGAGCTCACAGGGGAGTCATCTCACCACTCAGGGGAGAACTCGAAAACAGTGACTCCTCCTCAGAATATGAAGCTGAAGAAGATGACCAGAACAATCAGGAGGGACAGGTTCCGATTCCTGCAAGTCCACAAGCATCTAACAGTGATGCCCTTTCGACTTCGGAACCTCAAACTCCATCTACCTCAGATGCTAAACCAAATGTTCATAATCTTGGCTCTAAGGTAGTTGTTCCTACCACTCCAGGATCACGTCTAAATGTCTATCATCCCCTAGACAATGTCATTGGGGATGTCAGATCAGGAGTGCAGACCAGAAATCAGCTGTACTCAGCAGATTATGCCTCGGTAATGGAAAAATGATATATTCACGATGGTGCTTATCGGTGTTTTGTCTCGCATTTTAAGCCAAATATATGAGTGAAGCACTGAATGATGAGGCATGGGTGAGTGCCATGCAAGAAGAATTTCTTCAGTTCAAGAAGTTAGGTGTATGGACTTTGGTAGATAGTCCTAAAGGTGCTAAGGTCATTGGCACCAAATGGGTCTTGAAATGGAAGAAGGATGACCAAGGCGTCATTATCAGGAACAAGGCTCGACTGGTAGTTCAGGGATTTGCCAAGTCGAGGGGATTGATTACAATGAAGTGTTTGCACCCATGGCAAGGATGGAAGCCATCCGCATCTTCCTTGCCTATGCATCGTATATGAAGATCAAAGTCTATCAATTAGATGTGAAGAGTGCATTCCTTCATGGTGAAATCCGAGAGACTGTTTATGTCAGTCAACCCGAGGGATTTGAAGATCCTTATCATCGGGACAGAGTTTACAAACTCGACAAGGCCTTATACGGGCTTCATCAAGCTCCAAGGGCCTGGTATGAGAAACTCTCGACTCATCTTGTGAAACACGGCTTTCGCATGGGAGTCATTGAATGCACACTATTTATCAATGAAAAAGATGGAGACTTACTACTAGTACAGATCTATGTCAATGACATAATCTTCAGTTCAAAGAACGAAGAATTATGCAAAGAATTTGAAGCAGTAATGAAGGCAGAGTTTGAGATGAGTGCCATGGGGGAGATGAAATTCTTTCTCGGGTTACAGGTGGATCAGACACCCAAAGGGATTTTTCTACATCAGACCAAGTATGTGGGAGACATTCTCAGTCGGTTTGACATGGAGAATGCTTCTGCAGCTGGGACTCCACTTGCTACACACCATGATATAGCACCCGACGAAAATGGAGATTGGTTGATGCAACCATGTACCGAGGAATGATTGGATCCCTCATGTACCTCACTACCTCAAGACCTGACATCATGTATGCTACATGTCTATGTTCTAGATATCAGGCTAAGCCAAAGGTGAACCATCTGATTGGGGTCAAAAGGATATTTCGTTATTGAAGGGCACACCCACACTTGGGTTGTGGTATCCTCATGATGATGACTTTGAACTCACGGCGTATAGTGACTCGGATTACGGGGGCTGCCAGATGAATTACAAGTCTACATCAGCAGGGTGTCAATTCTTTGGGAGGAGATTAGTGACCTGGCAGTGTAAGAAGCAGACCTCGGTTGCTTTGTCAACCTGTGAAGCCGAATACGTGGCTGCTGCAAGTTGCTGTTCACAAATCATTTGGATTCAACAGCAAATGCGTGACTACAGTTTAAATTTCTCTTCTACTCCTATTTTTGTTGATAACTCTGCTGCAATTGCAGTAACTAAAAATCCAGTACAACATCCTAAGACCAAACACATCAGTATTAAATATCATTTTATACGGGACGTTTTGAAAAGAATTTAATCGATGTGGTAAAAATAAATACTGAATTTCAACGCGCTGACCTCTATACAAAAGCTTTTGACAAACCACGTTTTCTATATCTGTTAGAGGTCAACGGCGTTAAAAAGAAAAGTGATGTCATTCCAGATGATGACCATGTGTAGTCCTTTTATTTTCTTTATTTACTCTATTTTGTTTACATTAAATTCATGTTATTTAGTTGTCTATTAAAATCCTAAAATACATAAGTCGGTTATGATTTTAGAATTTTAGGGGGAGAATAGGTCAGCCAGTAATATTAAAAAAAACAAGGGAGAAGGAGAGGCTAGCTGATAGAAGGTAGATCGTATCTGTGATACCGATTCAAATGCTTTGGAAAATGATAGTACACAGGAACAAATCAAGAGGGACTTTAAAAGTTTAATTTAGACAAGATGCAAAGTTCAAAGTATAAGTCTGTGTAGTCTGAGCAATATAAAAGGAAATATGATAGAAAAACTGGTAACTACTAAGGTAACACAACGAAAGTAGACCTAGAGGTTGCTAGACCACAGATGATATGTCGGTAGATTCAACACAATAGATAATTAGACCTGATTGGTGATCTCAAGATCAAATTAAGTTGTTCAACTGACTGTGGGCTCCCATCTTATCACTGGTTAACACAATCAACAATATTCCAATAAGGGGTAATGAGCATGTAAACGCCACAAATGTGTGCGGATGACCATAAATAGAGCAAAGCACGAAAAAAAAGAAAATGAAAAGCAAATGCTATCAAGCTAATAACTTATGTTGTTGGTGAATTATGTGCAAAAGAAAATTAAAGATGCTCTAACAAGAAGATAGGTTGTGTGCCTCTCTACTGTGCGATGGCACTGACCTGAGGATAAGCATAACCTAGATATTCTAGAAGTCATTGTTGTTTACTGCCTCTCTGTTGTGCGATGGCACTGACCTGAGGATTGGCTTCTCTTTGAAAGCTCTAAGAATAGTCTCTTCTTGTCAAAATACCCGTAGACCGCTCAAAGCTCCTGAGGAATGTTGATTACCATATAAGTGTGGGATCCACAAATGTTGGTTGAAATAATTAAACCTTAAACTATCACCAATCTGTGTCAAAAGTCTGTGTATGGATTTAAGAGGACAAATATACTGACAATCATCATGGCTACAATTATTGAAAGTCCAAATCAATGTGAAAACCTAATAGTACCAGTATGATTTCCTAAATTTGCTAACGACTGGATGAAAACCAAGAAGTGAGCATCAAAAGGTTTTGATAACAAGTCCCAAATGATTTGACTTGCCTGTATGATTCCAAAATTGAATTGGTCCAGGTATGGTCAAACTAAATAGAAGCTACCTATTCCGGAACCGAATCCAGTAGATACTATCTTAGGATTTACCTCTCATAAAAAGTCAAAAACAAGTTTAATTTTTTGTACTTCAGTTTAAATTTATTTATTTAGTCATTTCAGTTTGTTTGTTGTCGGACTACATCATGGAATTCACTAAGGGATTAAATCACCTAAAAGGGTCATGTCTGAGATGACCACATGTGTTTTTCAAAAGATAAATGGGTCACGTCTGAGGTGACAAAGTGTTTAAAAGGATCACGTCTGAGGTGATCAAAAGTTTTTCAAGTTAAAATGATCATGTTTGAGATGATCAAATGAGTATAATGTTGATTCAACAGTTTAAAAAGGGGTTTTAAATGTCAAATGGTAAGAAATGCAGAAAATTTCATAAGTATGACCCATTCGCACGAATGGACCATGAGTATGGACTTATCATGCGAATGGGAGCCATTCGCATGAATGGACCATGAGTATGGACCATTCAACCAAATGGCCCATACGAATGACCCAGTCGGATGTTTAAGAGCGAACGAATGAGTAAGTCGCACCACTGAATTCCAGTCGGACGACTAAAGAGGGGCGACTGAACCAATCGCACGACTGAGGCCCATTCGCCCGAATGAAATGTGCGTATGAGCCCAGTCGTACGATTGAATTCAGGTTTGGTATAAATAGAGGGGGAGTCGGTCGCAGAGACCCATCACCAACATATTTGCCCTAATTCGCATGACTAAAGTTACTCTGCCCAAATTTCGTTTGATCACCATAAACCCTTGTTTTTCGTGTACTGAATATTTGCACTGATTCTACAGGTAATTGCGGTGCAGAACCATCGTTATATCACTCGATTTGATACATAATCTGGACAATCGGACTCATTAGAAAAACCGTAACCTGAGTGGCCAAATAACCTAACAAAACAAAGTAAACGAATGAAATTAAAGTGGTTAGGTGTTAAACTAATGGATTGCGAGTCTAATGAACCAGAACACAAAGTCTAAACTTCAAAATTGATGAAAAATTGAATTTGAATTGAACAGTCAGAACAACATGCGAATGGACAGGTTGATGAACTTCAGTCGCACGACTGAGGTGTGCGAATAGCTAAACCGCACGACTGAACCATGCGTATGAGTTCAGTCGCACGACTGGTGTAACCGCATGAGTATACATACGCATGAGTCTAGTCGCACACTCAGTCGTACGTATGGGGATTCGCACGACTGGATCTCAGTCGCACTGCTCATTCGCACGACTTGATCTCAGTCGCACAACCTCATTCGCATGACAAAAAAGAATGTTTTCAAGTCCAAGTGATTTAAGACATTTTTAGCCAACGGATACTAATGTTTAGTTTCTTTGTGTAACAGATGGCGAGTCGCTGGACCATGAGTACGAAGCACAACATTTGTGCTCATCTGGATCTAACATCCAGAAATGCTTCAGACTTTTCTGGCATTATCACCTTTCTAAGGAGATAGAGGATTGCACATGCTATATTGCTCCATGTACTCCGTATCGTTCTATAAAGCAGGCCTTCTGAGATGGTGCAGTAGTTGACCGATCTTCTGAGCCTCACTGTATCAGGAGTACTATCTTTGGAGAGGCGATTGAGATCACAGAGGAGGATCTCAGGATTGTGCTGCAGTTGGTGGACGCTTCTGACTGTCCTACTAGACTACACCCCCTTACTGTCAGAGGATGTTTTCTACGAGCCAAGTACTCTGGGGACATCAACGCAAGTGTGCTCAACCAGAGCAACTTGTGTCCCCAGTTCAAGTATCTTGCTCACGTACTGCTGAAGTGCATAGCGTCTAGGAAGGGAGGATTCGACGAGCTGTCGGATCAGATCCAGAACGCCTATGTAGCGTTGGTGCTGAACCATCCGTTCAGCTTCTCCAGGATGATCTTCACCTATCTGGTGGAGAACATTGAGGGGAAAGGGAAGGAGGGCTTCTGCATGTACCCCCGATTCATGCAGATCATTATAGACCAGAAGCTCCCTTCCCTGCCGAAGGAGAAGGAAGATGCAGTAGTGCTTGAGGTGATGGATGATACCACCTTAGGACAGATGAAGGTGTATAGGGGGAAGCAGGTGAAACCCCCTGTTAGGAGACTGTTTGGGCATCTGGGCCGTGAGGACTATGTGGTGCCAGCTCGGAGGAAGTGGCGGCACGATGACAGTGATTCTGATGTTGAGCAGATTGCTCTACCCTCCGATAACTCTGATGATGATGATAGCGGGGATGTTGGAGATACAATGCCCACTCAACTGAGGGGCACAACTACTGATAGTACACCTCCAGTATCTGCCCCCACTGGAGATATAGCAGAGTCGGCTGGGTTTCACTAGGATTCTATACCTAGTGAGGATGATGAAGAATCAGATGAGGAGCCACTTGCTAGGAGTGTGGAAAGTAAAGTCATTCCCACGGAACATGGGCTCCGAGCGGTTGGTGCACGCACTAGTGGATCGGGAGAGACTGCTGCTGACCCGACCTATGCTCCAGAGCCGTCAAGCCGTGTTCTAGGGGGAGCATCCTCCTCGACAGGATCGAGGAAGAAAAGGATGGCTCAGCCCCACGGCATGAAGAAGAAGAAGCGCAGACTCACCTACATCACCACCACAGCCACCACCACTACCACCTCTACAGCCACACCATCTATTACGACAGCCACCACCACAGCTACCACTACCACTACCACACCCCCTACTACTGTCACCACACCACCCACCACTACATACATTCCATACACCACCATATCATTAACACCTACATCACCACCACTATCATCTAGACCCAACCCAATCTTCACCACTGCCACCACCACCACCACTAGCCACCAAGCCGGGCCATCATCACACACCACCCATCTATATGGATCACCTCTACCTCCCATTAGGGTAGAGGAACAGCTATCAGCGCTGAACCATATGGTGATGCTTCTGTTAGCAGCCGATGACGAGAAGACTGCGCAGATTCGTCAGCTGGCAGATCTCACAGCTGCACAGTCCCAGCAGATCTCTCAGCAGACTCAGCTGATTGAGCAGCAGACACAGCAAATGGTTGCTCAGAGCCAAGAGATTACCCAACTCCAAGAGCATAGAGTCATATCAGCAAAGAAGATTGAGGAGTTGGAGGATGCTAAAAGGACTATCATGCTCAAGCTCAAGGGAACTAAAGATGAGCCTCTGAAGATAAAGGAAGGAGATGGTGATGATGGTGATGATGATGATGAGGATGAGGATGAAGATGATGATGAGGATGAGGATGAAGATGAAGAGAGTGATGAGGATGAAGGGAATGAGGAAGAAAAGGCAGAGGATAGGCAGGAGGATGATGATGATGAAGGAGGAGATGCAGTTGCATCTGCCTTAGCTCAGGGTCAAGAAAGACGATCAAAAAGAAATCAAGACCAACAAGCTTCTTCTTCTGACTCTCCTAGTGAGGATCCAGCTATTCAGGACAAAGTAATGCTTAGACGTCTATGTATTTGATAGCTTTTGTACTTGAATCATGTATTAAACTTATGTATTTAATGTTTATATAAGATTAATGTATTTCTGTCTTGATTATTAACTAATGTTTAAATCAAGCAGATCCAAACTTTCAAAGGGACGAATATGATGTTGCTCCCCTTCAGCAGGTCAAGACTCAATTGACTATGATTCTTGATCTACAAGGGATCGTCAAGAGGTCAGTGAGTTATACCCCTGAAGAAGGGGAAATAATTCATGATCTTACAAATGAGCAACTAGCTGAGATGTTCAAGCTGAATGCAGATGAGATCATTAAGGATGCTCCAACTTGTGAGTCTACCAGTGACGAAGAGCTGAATGACATTGATGAGGTCGAAATCGAAGACGTCACAGCAGAGCATTATCCTCAGTACGCTGACAACGAGGGAAATGTGGTCCCCAATATGGGTGAATCTCTAGTCAGTGATACATTTGAGGTATTGGATCAGAAGGAACAGGAGTCTGAGAAGACTGAAGGAAAAGCCCAAGCCTCAAACGATGATGTTGATATCAGAAAGGCAGAATGGGCTGCATGTTTCGAGGAAATCCGAGCCCAACGCGCCGCTCCTAAACAGAATGTCTACACCAAACTCTACAGAGTGAAGAAACATCATAAGGTGTCAGGCAGGATTATTGCGTGGGCACATTTTGAGGATCTTAATGTTTATGCCATAAAGAGGGAGAAGGGCATAGAGTACTTTAGATTTCCACATGATCTAAAGACTCTACCTGGTTTTGAGCTCAATCAGCTGGCGAAATTGAAGCTACTATATGCTGACCCAAGGAAAATGACAGGCTGGTTTGAGGCTGCACTGAAGAAAAAGTACCACACCAAGTGGGTCAACTTCAAACCTCAACAACCTACGAGGTATATCAGACGTTCTGAAGTTGATCCCATCACTGGTAAGCCCAAGATAGTGCTGAAGTGGAGTCCCCCAAGAACAATGTCAAGAATCCCTCTCAGGGAAATGCCACAGGACTTCACTCCACACTTTAAGTGGTGGTACTATGATTGGAGAACCGGGGAGGAGGTCATAGTTCTAAATAAAGAGGGAAAAATGGATACCATCAGGGTGTTTGACCCAATATGGCTCACTAACTTGTCTGCTAATGATGTTTACACATTATACAAGTGGCCACTGTTCTATGACACGCAAGATATTGTACAAGCCCTCCAATTCCAAAATGTCATAAGACTCTACTTTGCGTTTGAGATACACGCAGGAGTCACAAGAGAGGAAAAGTACAAGAAGTATGAGGAGGTGATGCAGAAGGTAAGACATTAGATAGATCTAGGTCCAAGGGGGAGTTTGTTGATACATATGTACCTAGATCTTGATATGAATGTAATATGTCTTGTTTGTCTTACAATTATGTAATGGTTGGGATATTATGAAATGAGAATGTTTGTTTGTGATTTATAATGTTTAATATTTCATTAATGAGTTGATATTGAATTGGGTATATAGGTTTGTGATTGTTTGAATTGATACACATAATGTTATAATAATGGATACATTCAAACTTAGCAACATGAAGTTCTCATGCGAATGGCCCATGCGAATGGACCATACGCATGAACAACTACAGGCGAATGACTCAGTCGCACGACTGAACCAGGAGACTGGATCAGTCGTATGATTGTAACATGAGATTGGCTCAGTCGCACGACTGAACACTCAGTCGTGCGGATGGATCAACCGCATGGCTCAATCGCACGACTGAACCATACTAATGATTCAGTCGCACGAATGAGCAACCCTAACCTATAAATATCACCTAATTCATGGAAAAACATAAGCATTAATTGCAATTCGACTCCAGACGTACCCTAGCCGTCCAGAAGCCTCCAAGTTAATACTCCAAGTTCATAGAACGTTGTAGATCGATTCCTAATCGATTCTTAACATTAGATTCAATACCTTATTGTTTCTACGTGCGTTCTCACTAATTGGATCGCCAATCAAATAGGATTCCACACTATTTGGTCTGGTTAACACGTTAATCAGTTGGTGTTTCGTTTAAATACCAGATCCTAACAGTTTCTGGTACAACCCATAGAGAGCTTTATCCAGCTTGCAAACATAGTTGGGATGTTATGGGTCATCAAATCTTAGAGGCTGACACACATAGACTTCTCTGTCTATATCCCCATACAGAAAAACGCACTTGACATCAAGTTGGTAGACAGTAAAGTTCTTGAAAGCTGCATAAGCAAGGAAGATTCTCACATCCTCAAGTCTTGCTACTGGAGCAAAGACATCAGTGTAATCTATCCCTTCCTCTTGTGTCCATCCTTGAACTACTAGTCTTGCCTTGTTCTTGATAATCAAACCTCTATCATCCCTTTTGTTTCTAAACAACCACTTTGTGCCAATGGGTACTTGACATTTAAATTGAAGCAATTCCTTTTGCATTGATTCAACCCAACTATTGTCCTTAAGAGGCTCCTCCACCTTCTCTGGTTCCATTTGAGAAAGAAAGCATAAATATAGGCAAACATTTCCATTGCGGGTTTGTCTTCTAGTTCTCACGCCTTCAGAGACATATGCAATGATGTTTTCAGTGGGATGTGTGTTGTGAATTCTGAGCCTTGGGATAATATCTAACTGCATAGATAAATCCAGATTTGAAAAGTTTTGCTCAGAATTGGAAACATTATTTCTAGCTGATGTCTCATGTTCATTCGATGAGGATTGATTGAATGTATGTGAGACATCATCAATAGTGGTGTGCTGTGAAGCAGCATTAACAGTTGCCTGAACCTCCAAAATGCTATCTTCATCAGCATGGTGTTGTAAGCTGGAATTGCCATCTAATGAGTTTTGAAGCTCATTTTGTTGACAACTTGCTGAATCCTCACTAGTTCCTAAGATGTTTATGCTTTCAGGGCTTTCACCAGTGGGAGCTTGATATTCATTGATTCTTGGAGAACTTGGAATAGGTCTGTGTAACTCAAATATTTGATCATTATCATCATAATCACTTTGCGTTCCTATTCTAGCTGAAACACTCTCACAAGAAGGTTAGAATAGTTTGGAAACAATTCTAGATCAAAAATATGGTCAGGTCCATTTCCCTTAACACAAGGAGTGTGCTCATTTACAATAATGTTGGATGATTCCTCAAATTGTTGATTTTTAATGTTATATACTCTATAGGCAATAGAGTTGAATGAATATCCAACAAAGATAGCATCATCAAACTTTTCAGCAATTTTTCCCAAATTGTCCTTTGTATTAAGTATGGTACACCTGCTGCCAAAGGACCTAAGAAAGCCAATGAATGGTGGCCTCTTGTTCCATAGCTCATAAGGAGTTTTTCCATGGGGCTTAACAATAAGAACCATGTTCTGCACATAGCATGCAGTGCTGACTGCCTTTGCCTAGGGCCGGCCTAATAGTAATTATGAGTCAAGCTAGGGCTTGGGGCCCCAAAAGTTAAGGGCCCCCAATTTTTTATTAAAAAATTATGGTATATATTGGGATTAATGTGTTTAACATCTTTGAGCCTAAAATAAAAATTCATATACGAAAGCAAGTCAAGAGGCTGGGATGCATAGCCCATGGAATTCGTGTATACGGATTTGAGATTTACAACTCTTCCAGAAAACTGCAGAAACGTGGCTGATGTTTGCGAAGATTATGATCCATGAACATTAATCCTTTGATTCCTCATTCATGTTTTGGTGATTCCTCGATTAGTTTTGTCGAACAGAGTTTTTTTATTCAACATATCTTAGAATTTTAGGGCTAAATATTTAATCGTTGATGTTGCTGAATTGGTTCAATTCACAATGACAGTTCAAATGTTTATGTTGGTGAGTTATAATTTGAATAAGACCCGAGTTCATTAAGGTTATAACTTAGCAGAGAGTATTCAATTTATAGCTTATAGGTTAACAAAATAGTTTAGAGACTAGAGTTATGAATGGTGGTATAGAAGAATAGGAATTGGATATAGAATGATAAAATATATGTAAAAAATGAATACTGCAGTTTAGTTGATTATAGGCTAAACAAAGATATGATATTTGATCCACATTTTGGGTTAAATCTTATATTTATAACCTGTAAATTTCATGCTGAAGAAAACACTCAATCTGCAAATGACACCCAATTTCTATGTTGGTTCAAAAGATTGTTTAAAGAAGCTGACTAACTCGTAGTACATCACTTGGTGAGTTAACCTTACTCTTTTGATATGTTTATTGCATTTGTGATTCACTGATTTATAAAATAGGCTATTTTGATTTATTTATGTTCGAAGTAGGCTAATATAATTTACTAGTTTCTTTCTATTTCATTTTGATTTGCTTATTTTTAGAATTTATGGACCGTTATTCAGGATGACATAAAAAAGTTTATGATAAAGGCCCCAATTTTAGTATCCGCTTGGGGCCCCAAAAAAGCTAGAGCCGGTCCTGCCTCTGCCCAGAAAGTTTGAGGCAGCTTTGAATCAGCTAACATAGTTCTAGCAGCCTCAATAAGTGTCCTATTTCTCCTCTCAGCAACACCATTTTGCTGAGGAGTTCTAGGGGCACTATATTATCTGGAAATCCTTTGAGTTACAAAATGAGTCAAGAACTTGATTCTTAAACTCAGTCCCTTGGTCACTTCTTATGATTTTTACCTTGTGATCAATTTGATTTTCTACTTTAAAAATAAAATATTTTAAAGTTTAGTAGTTTCATCTTTATTTCTTAAAAAGAATACCAATGTAAATCTAGTAAAATCATCAATAATCACAACGCAATATGATTTCCTTCCAATAATTATACTTGTGGGACCAAATAGATCCATATGCAATAAGTGTAATGGAGTGGTGATAGAGTTAACTTCTTTGGATTTATGAGATTACCTGTGTTGCTTCCCTTTCAAACAAGCAACACAATTATCTTTGTAGAAAAATTCTTTTTAGGCACACCATGTACCAAGTTATTTTTGACCAAATTGTTCATGGTTTTAAAATTAACATGACACATTCGTTTATGCCATAGAGTTGACTCATCGCCATTAGCTTTGGAAAGAAAGCATGATACGTCACCCAGTGGGGAAGCATTGTTCATATCCAGCTTGTACATATCCCCTTTCTTAGGAGATCGAAGAAGCACCAATTCCTAAGGAATCGTCATCCCGAGTTTGAGGATAATGCACTCATGTTCTGTGAAAAGCATTTGGTGCTTTTGATCACAGAATTAAGAAACACTTAAGAGATTGTGTTCAAGCTATATGACAAAGTTCACTTTGTCAACTTTTAACTTACCATTGGATACACTTCCTCTGCCAGAAATGTATCCTCCGGCTTCACCTCCAAACTAAACAGGACCTCCATCAAAATGTTCGAATTGTTGAAGAAGAGATATGTTCCCTGTCATGTGCTTGGAGCATCCACTATCCACGATCCACACATTGCCATTTTTGTCATATGAATGTCCTTGCACATAAGATGAAATAGTTAGTTACTATTGGAAACCCAAGCCTTGTTGGTCTTGGGATTTTCCAATATAGATGAGATAATTGAACTGAAGTGTATGCATGAGGGTTCAATTATGGTTTGTGAAGAAGAGGTTTGGGCTGCAGAATCTTCTCTGATATTCCATTCCATCCTTTGGTTGATCAAAGTAGATGAGCCTGTTGAGACTTGAGAAGCAGAACATACTTCCGAGGTTTCTTTCTTTTCGAAAGCAGTTATCACCACATTTTCTTCCGAAGTAGTCTTCTTCTCGGAAGCTTTCCTTTCTTTAACACTTGAACCATATGATAAGGTCCAAATGTGAAACACTCCTTGTCTCCTTCTTTCTTTACATTGTTTGCATAATATGTGCTTGCTGGATTGTAGTAACAATCTTTAGCCATGTGGTTATGCAGACCACACATTATACACTCAATGTTATTCTTCATGGGGCCTGAGGACTGTTGCTTCTGGCACTTCTTTTCTTCTACAATAGTATTTCCCTTTAACTTATGATCTTTCAGCTGGATGGGAGTGCTGGATTGTAGTAACAATCTTTAGCCATGTGGTTATGCAGACCACACATTATACACTCAATGTTATTCTTCATGGGGCCTGAGGACTGTTGCTTCTGGCACTTCTTTTCTTCTACAACAATATTTCCCTTTAACTTGTGATCTTTCAGCTGGATGGGAGTGCTGGTACTACACTTCTTTCCTAGATCAGAGCTTCCAACCACTTGGAATCTTGCTGAGATAAACACAACCTTTTGCTTTGGGTCTATTTTTAGCTTTGACTCAGCCACCTTTTTAGTAGTTTTTCTTGCTGCCTTGATATTGTTTCTTTTAGCTTTGGTGATCAAAGATTGATCATCAGCTGTATGGATAAGGTTTTCTACCTGATCCTTCTCTATGGTGACCATTGCTGCATCATTCTTCTTCTCATTGGGTAGTGGGTCAGCAGTTGGAACCTGATCCTTCTCTGTGATGCTAAAGTATGCTCTTCAGTACCACATCTTGATTGTCTTACAGACATGTAGGAGTATAGTGGATCAATTTCATTAGTTCCTAACCCACTTTTGTTTTGATAACATACCTTTGAGTGGGAGGGTAATACAATAATGGTTTTGAAGTTATGTTGTTCAATAGCATACTTCTTTGCTTTAGCCTCATCTATTACTAGCTGGGCTTGAGCCTCAGTCAACTTGGAAATCAAATCCTTTATTTGAGCCCTGTAATTAGAGTGTTCATGTTTTAAAGAAGACACAGTTTTCTCTAACTCTTCAATCTTTAGTTTGTAGTTAGATTCTGCCTTTTTAAATCAGTTTTTAGTATATTTAAAGACTCAATATCAGATCTGATCTCCATGTTGTAGTCCTGATAAATTATAACCTTAGTTATACATGTTGGGTTACAGAGATGTTCATATACCTGATTATCTTCTGCTCCTGCCATGAGAGCTTGAGCTGGGGTTACATCCTGCAGCTGTTTGCTGTTCAGTTGGCTTTGCAGCAACTTTTGGAATAGTAGGATGATGTTGAGAGGTATGAGTGGCTCCAGGGTTGGATTTTGGAGCTTTGCATTCCCTTTCAAAATGACCAAGTTGATTGCGGTTGTTGCACTTGGCTTTTGATTTGTCTAACCCAAATTTGTTGTTGGTTGGGTTATGAGGGAATTGCCTTCCAGTTCTTTTAAAGAACTTCTTCGCTCTATAGGTTAAAAGATCCATTTATTGTACAATGTCCATGTATTCAACTTCATCTGGGCGAAAGAATTTTAGATCATCCAAGCAAAACTGAAAGTCACTAGATTGCCCTTTTCCTGAGACAAAGGCACAACAGTCAAGTATTATTCCTATGAATCAATTGACTGAACAACAAAAGAAGCTTATCAAAAAGTTTACGGAGTCATTAAAAGACCAATAAGAACAATCAAAGCAACCAGAATCATCATCATCTCAAAAGACTCTAAAGACTTATGAAAGGAAGAGAAAACAGTGTACCCTTCTGCTTTAGCCAAATGGAAGGAAAAGATAGTAGAGCAAGATGAACTAGAATCCCCTCCAATGAAGTACTTAAAAGTTAAAGCTGAGCCAATTTAGTAATGGAGTGAGAGAAATGATCAATGAAAACATCAATTTGGTATAGCTCACCTTATTCTAGATTCACCTTTAGGCAATGGAGTGAGAGAAATAATCAATGAAAACACCAATTTGGTAAAGCTTTATGATAGGATCTCTCTCACAACAACTACCAATGAAAGGAAGATTGTGGCCTGGAAATATCACGAGATCTGGGATGTTGTTCTGACAAAAAGAGTATTTAGACTTGTTTAGTATTTACCATACATATCTCAAATGGGTTCATTATCTTATGAAGATAGGCTTGACTTAATGCAATTGAGGATAGTGAATCATACAAACAACCCAAGGGGTGCTGATTTCTTTCACATCCTCAGATAATACATGAACAAACATCATTAAGAGTTAAAAAGGAAAGAAGACAGAGATGACAAGCTTTATTTTGTTAAATTAAGAAGAGAGCAAAAGGCAGCAGGCAAGAAACAGTCTCAAGGTGAGGAAAAAGATGAAAGTGTTGATTATGAATTGCTAGACAGAGTTGGATATCCATTTAGACCAACTGATCTCAAATTAATCATGAAGAAGATTGAACGAAACCAATACAATCATCTAATTACAAGATGGTATTATGATGAAAGCAACTTTAAGGTTGTATTGGAAAGGAAATTAGAAGGAAACGTAGTAGCTGGTATCAGATTATTTGATCCTGTTGAGATCAAGCTACTATATCCATCATATTTCTCCTTCTTAAAACAAAAGTCATTCCCACATATTGAAGATGTTCTATGCAAGGGTGACTATTGATATTTAATACATATGCTAAGAATATTGGGTATAGTTTATGTCAATGCTGGTTTGAAGCAAAGATTGGAAAAAAATCAGCAGACATTGACACATATTGAAGGAATTTCAAAACTTAAAATCTCAAAGAATAACAACTTGGATATTTTGCAGGGTGATCATGTTGTAACCACATTGGTTAGCAACATTGAAGTACAAATTTTAGATCAATCAACCCTTGAAGTAACTTTCATGTACTTCACATGTGTATGCTGTAGGATGAAGTATAAAGTATCTCAAGTACTCGTATTCTAATGTATGCTTTGGAACACTTATAAGAACTTGAGAGCAATATACATCATTCTTGAAAACCATATTATATTGTTCTTATTTTGTTCTTTACTTGTGTTCTTTGTGTCATCATAAGCCGGTTCCCTATTTGATTTCTTAAGTGTTATTTGTCTCTCCACCTTGTGAAACTATTACATTGACCCCCTTCACCGGTCCTTTAATTAGTATCATTGATTTTTTGGCTCTTGATTATAAGATCTCACCATTTTAAATCCCTTCAATTTCATTAAAGACTTAACAACTCAAATGGCAGATCTTACCAAGGCTCATATGGAAACCAGTGCCATGACCAAATCTCCATTGATCACTCCTAATGACTTTGATAATTGGTGCCAAATAATGGAAGGCTTTATCAATTCTCAAGACAGTAGGATGTGGGGATCTGTTGTCTTGAGACCTCATGTTCCAAGCACCACTTCAGCTGCTGGTGGTGGTGGTATGATTCCAAAGGAAGTGGCTGACTACTCAGAGGATGATTGGAAGAAAATTGATGTAAGATCAGAAGGCCATGACCACTCTCCAAACTTCTCTTCCAAACTCTATCTACATAGGCTTGAAAAAGTGCAAATTGCTAAGCTGTTAGGACCGTGTACGGACGGAGTACTAACTGATAATCCGTGTATACCTAATCAAATAGTGCGGAATCCTATTTGATTGGTGATCCAATCAGTGAGAAAGCAGTTTCAATCAATCTAGATATTAAAGAAACGTTATGAATGATTAGAACACGATCAACTGCGATCTATGAAGTTGGAACAAGTTTTTTGGAGTCTCTGGACGGCTAGGGTACGTCTGTGAGTCGAAATTCTTCAAGTGTTTCGTTTTTTCACAAATTAAGTGGTATTTATAGGTTAGGGTTTGTCAATCGTGCGATTGAATCATACAATTGTTCCATACGCACGACTGAAGGTTCAATCGTGCGACCGAGCCAATATTATTTCTCAATCGTGCGACTGACCCAGTCTCCTGGTTCAGTCGTGCGACTGGTCCATTAGCATGAAGTGTTCATGCGTATGGTCCATTAGCATGGTCCATTCGCATGAATACTTCATACGATTAAGTTTAAACACATTTCTCAACCATTCTTGACTAAGAACTATGTAAACAACCACAGTCCTATATAGTTAGTTCAATATGCGTTATGACACAATAAACAATGAAACATTAAACAATATAAGCATCAAACACATATTTCATTTCATTTAGCTCATTCATTACATATATGTAAGACATGAAAGACATTTAACATTAAGCTCATAAACTAGGTACATATGTATCAACAAACTCCCCCTTGGACCTAGTTTACATCATTGTCCAACATTCTTCATCAGCTCATCAAACTTCTTGTACTTTTCCTCTCTTATGACTCCAGCATGTATCTCAAAATCAAAACAAAGTCTTATCACGTTCTGAAACTGGAGGGCTTGTACAATGTCTTGCGAATCATAGAACAGTGGCAACTTGTATAATGTGTATACATCATCAGCAGACAAGTTAGTCAGCCACATTGGGTCAAATACCCGAATAATATCCATTTGGCCCTCTTTTTGCAAGACTATAACAGCTTCACCTGTTCTCCAATCGTAATACCACCACTTGAAGTGTGGAGTGAAGTCCTGTGGCATTTCCCTTAGAGGGATTCTTGACATTGTGCGCGGAGGACTCCACTTCAACACTACCTTAGGCTTTCCAGTAATGGAATCAACTTCAGACCTTCTGATATACCTCGTCGGTTGTTGAGGTCTGAAGTTAACCCACCTGGTGTGGTATTCTCTCCTCAATGCAGCCTCAAACCAGCCTGACATTTTCTTTGGGTTAGCATATAGCAACTTCAGTTTGGCCAGCTGGTTGAGCTCAAAACCAGGGAGAGTCTTCAGATCATGTGGGAATCTGAAGTACTTTATTCCCTTCTCCCTCTTGACAGCATAGACATTTAGATCCTCAAAATATGCCCACGCTATAATCTTTCTTGACACCTTTAGATGCTTCTTCACTTTGTAGAGCTTGGTGTAGGCACTCGGCTTTGGAGCAGTGCGTTGGGCTCGGATCTCTACAAAACAAGCCGCCCATTCAGCGTTCTTTATTTCAACATCGGCGTCCGAGGTTTGTGCTTGGCTTTTTGACTTCTCTGCCTCCTTCTTCATCGTATCCAGACTGTCATATGTATCAATGTCAAGAGTATCCCCAAAGTTAGGAACCACATTTCCCTCTTGATCAGTATATTCTGGATAATGTTGGCTGTGATGTCTTCAATCTCTATTTCGTCCACATCATTAAGCTCGTCGTCACTAGCCACTTCAACGGTAGAGGCATCCTTAACAATTTCATCCGGATTTAGTCAGAACATCTCTGCAAGTTGCTCATCAGTAAGATCATGAATTATTTCTCCTTCTTTAGGAGTATAACTCACAGACCTCCTGACAATTCCTTGCAAATCAAGTATCATAGTGAATTGAGACTTGATTTGCTGTAGGGGAGCAACATCATACTCGTCTTGCTGAGATGTGTGATCTGCTTGATTTAAACATGTAACACATCAATCATTAGTCAATAATCAAGATAGTTAAACATCAAATATATATAAACATTAAGTACATAAGTTTAATACATGATTCAATTACACAAGATTTAATATTACATAAACATCTAAACATTACTTTTATCCTGAATCAAAGGCTCTTCTGCAGCCGAGGCTGGGGACGAGGCTCCCTGATCCTGCTCCTTCATGGTGCGTCTTTCTCTGGCTTGTGTGGCAGCCGATGCAGCTGCATCATCTCCTTCCTCATCATCTCCTCCCTCTTCATCTCCTGCACCATCATCACCTCCTTCTTCTGTCTCATCCTCATCATCATCCTCATCATCCTCATCCTCATCATCATCGTCATCACCACCATCATCATCTCCCTCTCTGATCTTGAGAGGCTCATCATTAGATCCCTTAAGCATGAGCATGATGTTCTTTGTTAGATGCTTCCCACTCCCCAATCCTCTTAGCTGATTGGTCGTTTTGCTCCAGGAGTTGGGCAATTTGCTGAGCTTCCTGTGAGATCTGCTGTGCTTTGGTAGCATTTAGCTGCACAAGCTGATGTAGTTGGGCAGCCTTCTCTTCATCATCAGCCAACAGCTTTAGCAACATACGGTTAAGTGCTGACAGCTGTTCCTCTACTCTAATGGGAGGTAGAGATGATCCTGTGGTGAATGTTGGGTGGGATGATGGTCCGGCTTGTTGGCTGGTGGTGGTTGTGGTGGTTGTGGTGAATATGGGTGGTGGTGTATGAGTAGGTGGTGAAGGGTAGGCTGTAGTGGTGGCGGATGGGAGTGTGGTAGTGATAGGTGGTGTGGTAGTGGTGTTGGTAGTAGTGGTGGATGAGGTGGTGGTTGTGGCAGTAGTAGAGGTCAATGTAAACCTTAGCCTCTTCCCCTTCTTGCCATAGGGGTGAGCCATTCTCTTCCTCCTCGAGCATTTAGTCACAGTGGCTCCCCCTTGGCTGCTGGGTGGGTCTGGGGTATATGATGGATCTGTATCAACAACTGCAGCATCCCCAGACTCCCCGTGGCATCCACCAACCGCCCTAATACCTCTCCCCGTGGCTACGACCCGGCTCCCCACCGTTCACACCAGAGGTTCTTCATCTGACTCCTTCTCCTCCTCCATCTGGAAGTCAGGGTGAATAGGAGCTAGTTCGGGTCTACCCTGAACATCCCCTCCCTAATCAGCATCATGATCATCACCGTCGGAGTCATCGGAGGGTAGAGCAATCTGCTCAACGTCCGAGTCACTGTCATCGTGGCGCCACTTCCTCCGAGCTGGCGCCACATACTCCTCACGGGCCAGATGCCCAAACAGTCGCCTGACAGGGGGTTTCACCTGCTTCCCCTGTACACCTTCATCCTGCCTAAGGTGGTATCATCCATCACCTCAAGCACCACGGTATCCTCCTTCTCCTTTGGTAGCAAAGGAAGCTTCTGGTCGATAATCATCTGCATAAAGCGATGGTACATGCAAAAGCCCTCCTTGCCTTTTGCATCGATGTTCTCCACCAGGTAGGTGAAGATCATCCTCGAGAAGCTGAACGGATGGTTCAACACCAACGCCACATAGGCGTTCTGAATCTGATCAGATAGCTCATCGAAGCCTCCCTTCCTTGAGGCAATGTACTTAAGCAACACATGGGCTAAGTACTTAAATTGGGGGCACAGGTTGCTCTTGTTGAGCGCACCTGCGTTGATATCCCCCGAGTACTTGGCCCGCAGAAAACAGCCTCGTACAGTCAGTGGGTGTAGTCGTGTAGGGCAGTCAGCATCATCCCCAAATTCCAAGACTGTCCTGAGATCGTCCTCAGTGACCTCTATAGCCTGACCAAAAATGGAGCTCCTGATGCAATGGGGCTCTAAGGACCTGTCAACAACAGCGCTTTCCCAGAAAGCCTGCTGAACTGAACAGTACGGAGTGCACGGAGTTGATATAGCACGGAAGATCCTCGATCTCTGTAAGAATGTAATAATACCCGAGAAATCAGCCGCGTTCTGGGAGGTAAGATTCAGATGAGCACAAATGTTATGCTTTGTGCTCATAGTCCAACGACTCGCCATCTGTTACACAATGTAAATAAACGTTAGTGTGTGTCAATGAGTAACAATTTGATTCATTGCACTTGAAATCTTCTATTCTGTTGTGCGAATGAGCTTTGCGACTAAGATCTAGTCGTGCGAATGAGCTCATACGTATGACTAAGCATGCGACTGGGCTTAGTCGTATGCTATTCCATGCGTTTACACCAGTCGTGCGACTGAACTCATACGCATGGTTCAGTTGTGCGATTGAGCCATTCTCCCAGCTCAATCGTGCGATTGAAGTTCATCAGGGTGTCCATTCGCATGACAGACTGTTTTTCCATTCAAATTCAAATTTTGAGCAAAACTTGATGTTAGACGTCGTGGTTTGGCTCATTAGTTTCGCAAATGACTGACATAACACATAATAACATTTAGTTGAACAATATACTTAGTTTTATAGGTTTCTTAGGCAAACTGAGTCTCGGTTAAGTTTAGGGCTTAAATTCGATCATTAGGGCACGAATTGATTGAACTTTGGAGTGAATAGCATCGCACACTACCTGGATAAACACTAGAAATCGTTAGATCACAATAATCAATAGTCTAGAACAGTCAAACGTAAATCGGGCAGCGTAACGGTACTTCGTGCGATAAAGTGAGCGATTGGGGTGAATGGGCGTCTGCGACCGACTCCCCCTCTATTTATACTAGGGTTTCTTCCAGTCGTGCGACTGAACCTAGTCGCATACTTGATTCGTGCGACTGAGGGTCAGTCTTGCGACTGGCTCAGTCGGTCACCTTCAGTCGTGCAACTAGGTTTTAGTCGTGCGACTGTCTCATTCGGTCACCTCCATTCGGGCGATTGGTTCATTCTGATGATCCAATCGTATGGATTGGCCCATACGTATGGTCCAATCGTACGACTGGTCCATACGTGTGGTTTAGTCGTGCGATTGGGCTCATACGTATGGTCCAATCGTACGGCTGGTCCATACTCATGGTCCAGTCGTGCGAATGGCTCATACTTATGATTTTGACTTTATGACCATTTGACACTTAGCCCTTTTAACAATTGATAAAACATTTCAAGCATATATCATCTTAGACATGACCATTTTAACTTAGAAAAACTATTGATCACCTTAGACGTGATCCTTTTACATTTAAAAACCCCATTGGTCACCTCAGACGTGACCCTTTTAGTGAGTGAATCCCAGATTACGACGAGTTGTTGAGTCCGACTCTTACATTACAATTTACTAAAACTAAACAGAACAACTTTGAAATTAAGAACAATGACAAGACATATTTTAACTTAGAAAAACTGTTGATCACCTTAGACGTGATCCTTTTACATTTGAAAACCCCATTGGTCACCTCGGACATGACCCTTTTAGTGAGTGAATCCCAGATTACGACGAGTTGTTGAGTCCGACTCTTACATTACAATTTACTAAAACTAAACAGAACAACTTTGAAATTAAGAACAATGACAAGACATATTTTTGTATTTTTGATTAGAGATGAAATACGACCTATTAGAATAATTCTAATTGATTTTACTTCATGGACATCACAGCTTCAATTCCAGTTAATCATTTCTGGTACGATTCATTTTGGAATCATACAGGTATTCCAGAATCATTTGGGACATGTTATCAAAACCTTTTGATGCTAGATTCTTGTTTTATCGAGAGTCATTAGCAAGTTTAGGAAATCATACTAAAGCTATAAGATGCACACGCTGATTTGGACTTTCAAGAGTTGCTGCTCACGATGATTGTCACTATACTTGTCCTCTTAAATCCATACACAGATTTTTGACACTCATTGGTTATGAATTAAGGTTTAATTATTTCAACAAATATTTGTGGATCCCACGCGTATATGGTAATCAACATTCCTCAGGAGATTTTTGAGCGGTCTACGGGTGTTTTGACAAGAAGAAACTATTCTAAGAGCTTTCAAAGAGATGCCAAGCCTCAGTTCAGTGCCATCGCACAGCAGAGAGGCGCAAACAACAATGAATTCTAGAATATTTAGGTTATGCTTATTCTCAGGTCAGTGTCATCGCACAGCAGAGAGGCACACAACCTATCTTCTTGTGAGAGCGTTTTTTTTCTTTTCTTTTTGCACATAACGCACCAACAACATTTGTTATCAGCTTGATAGCGCTTACACATTTTTTTTCGTGCTTTGCTCTTTTTATGGTCATCCGCACACTTGTGGCGTTTATTTGCTCGTTACCCCTTATTGGAACTACGTTGATTGTGTTAACCAGGGATAAGATGGGAACCCACAGCAAGTTGAACAATTTAGTTTGAATTTAAGTCACCAATAAGGTCTACTCATCTATTGTGTTGAATCTACCGACACATCATATAATGAACTTGCAACCTCTAGGTCTACTTTCTTTATGTTACCTTAGTTGCATACTAGTTTTACTATCATTTTTCCTTTTATTTTGCTTAGACTTCTCAGATTTATACTTTGAATTTTGCATCTTAATCATTCAAATTTTTGAAGTCCCAAATAATTTGATTTATCCTTTTAGCTACGTTGTCCTCCTCCCTCGTTTTTTTAAGTACTGAAATTAAAACACCTAATTTAATACTACTCTAACCTATTCTCCCTCTAAAATTCTAAAACCGAAAATATTTGTTTTTGAGTTTTTGGATTTTATAGAAACAGGAAATTAGAATACAAAAAAAAAAATAACAAATAAAATAACTCTACTCGTCGGACTAAGTACTGTCATCTTCTGGAATCACTTCATATTTGTTTTTCACGCCGTTGACCTCTAACAGATATAAAAATCTTGGTTTATCAAATGCTTTTGTGTAGAGGTCAGCGCGTTGAAAATCCGTATTAATTTTAACAACATCGATTAAATTCTTTTCAAAACAATCACGTATAAAGTGATATTTAATTCCGATGTGTTTGGTTTTAGGATGTTGGACCGGATTTTTAGTTATGGCTATAGCAGCAGAATTATCAACAAATATAGGAGTGTTAGAGAATTTCAAACCGTAGTCCCGCATTTGTGGTTGAATCCAGATAATTTGTGAACAGCAGCTTGCAGCAGCAACATATTCAGCTTCACAAGTTGACAGAGCAACCGATGTCTGCTTCTTACACTGCCACGGGGACTAATCTTCTCCCAAAGAATTGACATCCTGCTGAAGTGGACTTGTAGTTCTTTTTGCATCCGCCATATTCCGAATCGCTATACTTTGTAAGCTCAAAGTCATCGTCATGAGGATACCACAACCCAAGTGTTGGAGTACCCTCAGATAACAAAATATCCTTTTGACTACTATGAGATGGTTGACTTTCGGTTTCGCCTGATATCTGGAGCAGAGAAATGTCGCGTACATGATATCAGGTTGTGAGGCAGTGAGGTACATGAGGGATCCGTTCATTCCTCGGTACATGATGGCATCCACCAGATCACCATTTTTGTCAGGTGCCATATTGTGGTTTGTAGCCAGTGGAGTCCTAGCTGCCGAAGCATTCTCCATATCGAATCGACTAAGAATATCGCCTACATACTTTGCCTGATGTAGAAATATCCCTTTTGGTTTCTGATCCACCTGTAACCTGAGAAAGAACTTCATTTCTCCCATGGCACTCATCTCAAATTCAGCTTTCATTACTACTTCAAATTCTTTACATAGATCTTCGTTTTTGGAACCGAAGATTATGTCATCAACATAGATCTGTACGAGCAGTAAGTCACCATGCTTTTCTTTGATGAATAGTGTACAATCAATCACTCCTCTGCGAAAGCCGTGTTTCACAAGATGAGTCGAGAGCTTCTCATACCATGCTCTTAGGGCTTGGTGGAGCCCGTAGAGAGCCTTATCCAGCTTGTAAACTCTGTCCTGATGATATGGATCCTCAAATCCTTCGGGTTGACTGACATACACTATCTCCCGCATTTCACCATGAAGGAATGCACTCTTTACATCCAGTTGATAAACTTTGATCTTCATGTAAGAGGCATAGGCTAGGAAGATACGGATTGCTTCTATCCTTGCCACAGGTGCAAACACTTCATTATAATTGATTCCTTCGACTTGTCTAAAACCTTGAACAACAAGTCGAGCCTTGTTGCGAATTATGACCCCTTGATCGTTTTTCTTGCATTACAAAACCCATTTAGTTCCAATGACTTTAGCACCTTTTGGTTTGTCCACAAGGGTCCATACTCCTAGCTTCTTGAACTGTAGGAGTTCTTCTTGCATCGCACTTACCCATGCCTCATCGTTTAATGCTTCACTAACATATTTTGGCTCAAATTGAGACACAAAACATCGATATGCGTCGTCGTGAAGATATCGCTTTTCCATGACTGAGGCATAATCAGCTGAGTATAGCTGATTTCTGGTCTGAACTCCTGATCGAACGTCTCCAATGACATTGTCCAAAGGATGATAAATATTTAGTCGTGATCCAGGAGTGGTAGGAACAACTACCTCATTATCCAGATTGTGAACACCAGTTTCAGTATCTTAGGTAGTTGGAGTTTGAGGTTCCGAAGAGTCAGAGGCATCATGATTTGATGCTTGTGTACTTGTTGCAGCAGGAACCTGTTCCTCCTGATTCACCTGTTCAGTCTCCACTTCTTCATCTTCAAAGGAGGAGTCACTTACATCAAGTGCTCCCCCTGAAGAGCTAGAAAACTCCCCGAGTGGAACTGAGGTTGATGAGTCTAGAGACGGTGTGTTTAAGACATCATACATCATTCTGGTCGCTAACTCATCATCAGAAGGGGAGAGATGGATGTTGAAGGACTTAAAAGTCCATCATAATCGAAAAAGAAGGCAGGTCCTTTACCAGCAGGGGGGTGGCGTATCTCTGAACGTCGACGTTACACCACACTTCTACTTGACCCGTTGAGTTGTTATAAACTCTCTTATTCGGTATGTTGTATCCTAGAAAAATTTCTTCTTCAGCCTTTTCACTGAACTTCCCTGATTGATTTTTCTTCAGCAGCGTACATGGTGCGCCAAACGGTTCGAGGGTACTCTAGATTAGGTTTACGTCGTTGGAGCAACTCGTAACACGTTTTACCATGATGTTTGACCACTAGGACTCAATTTAGGGTGTAACATGCATTGGCAACTACCTCGTTCCAAATTGGATAGGCAGTTTTGAGTCTGCTAGCATCGTCCAGGCTGTCTCTATCAAGCTTCGATTCTTTCTCTCAGCGACTCGGTTCATTTGAGGAGTGTAGGCAGATGTGAACTGGTGCACAATTCCTTTTTCTTTGCAGAATGCCTCCATCCATTGGTTCTTGAACTCGGTGCCGTTGTCTGAGCGAACTTGCCTTACCTTCAGCTTGTAAAGTGACTCCAATGTGGTTACCAGCTCCTTGAATGATTCAAATGTCTCTGATTTGGATTTCAGAAACATCACCCAAGAAAATCATGAGTAATCATCCATAACAACATAGCAATACAAATCGCCGGCAATGCTCTTTGTACTAACTGATCCAAACAGATCCATGTGAAGAAGCTCAAGAGGTAGGTCAATTGAGTGAACTTTCTTTTCCTTATGAGACTTCTTTGTCTGTTTCCTTTTCTTACACGCGACACAAAAATCCGGTAATTGGAAGTTCTTAACATTTACTCCACACACTAGATCATTCTAGATCAAGTGATTAATCTTCTGTGGATTAATGTGTCCCAATCTCCTATGCCAGGAAATGGAGTCTTTCTCTGTTGCCTTTGACAAGAAGCATTGAACTTGATGATCGGTTGTGGAGGCCTTTGATAGGTCCAAGACATATAAATTATTATATCTTGAAGCTGATATTAAGACTTGGTCCTTCAGTATCACATACTCCTTCTTCAACTCAGAGCACTTCTTGTTGTCAAAGACTACCTTGAATCCTTTGTCACAGATCTGGGATACAGAAAGCAAGTTATTTTGAAGTTGTTGAACGTGGTTGACCTTGTCAAACTTAACTTTCTGGTTTCCCACTTCGCCTTGAGCCGTGATGTATCCTCCTTTATTTCCAGCAAAGGATACATGTCCCTCTTTAATTTGTTTGAAATTGAAAAGGAGAGACAGGTTCCCAATCATGTGCCTTGATGCCCCACTATCAACGATCCAGGTATTTGTAGCATCACTATAGCGGACACCCAGCACATTTAAAGGAAATGATTAGTTTAGCCTAGGTACCCAAGCCTTAACTGGCTTGGGTGACCCAGAGGCATCACACATTATAAGTTCAACCCACTGTCCATTTGAGGTTGAGGGCATATCATGCTTCTTAGTGTTCTCAGTATCAGACACTGAACTTGACTTTTCTTTCCATAAGCCAGTTGTGCAAGGCGTGTTTGTGATAAACAGACGACTGGCTTACGGTTTGAACTTTAGGTTCATTTCTTCTTTTTGGTGGTGTAATAGAACTCCTTTTTGAAGAAATTGGTTTAGTATCATAAAGTTCAATTTTCTTTCTTGGTGTCTGATAATGAGGACAATTAGAAGCGATGTGTCCTCTCTTTCCACAATTGTAGCATGATCTACCTTCTACATATTGGGAAAATTGTCTCTGTGGGGAAGTGTGTGAAACAAGTGTGGCTTTAGTCTGGTTGGGTTTGGACACTTCTTGTTTAGATGTTTTTGTTTCTTTAACAAAATTTATTGTTTGAACAATTTTAACATCTTTAGCCTTTTGTTTATTTGGACTTTGACGTGAAGCACGTGTTTGGTTAATTGGTTTGGTCAGTTTGGATTCTGAAGAAGACATGTTGGTACTTGACTTTACATTAACCTTTTCAAATTGTTCTTCCAAATTCACTATAGGCATCTTGCCTTTAGACTTCAAAGTAGCCTCATTCTGTTTAGTGACAGATTCTATTGGTTTAGACGTGGAATCTGGATCACTAACTAGAGAAGTGGACACCACATGATCCTTAATAGGCTTGTTATTTACTGGTCTACATTTAGCATTTAACAATATCTCATGTGGTGGTGGAACCACTTTGTAATCCAACCCTTCCCCATTGTTCCTTTCTTTCACTATGTTTTGAACTATGTGAGAGGAACTGGTCCAACTGTGCAGCTTTTGTTTTAATGAGTTGACTTCAACTTCCAAAACTGCTTTTTCTTTCTTAATTTCTTCCAAAGAGTTCAAATAAAACTTTATATCATTTGCTTGATTAAAAGCAACAACCTCAGTTTCCCTTAGTTGTTTATTTAAAAGTTCTATTTTCTCTTTATAACTGCACTCATTTTGTTTTAAAATCCGATTAGCTTATATGCACAGTTGTAGGTCCTTTACTAAGCTATCATTGTGATCTAATAACCTAGCAAATTTAAGATCAATGCTTTCTCTAAACTTATTACATTCATTACAAGCGTGACTTTCAAAAAGTTGGTCTTTGTTACTTACCTGTGATGATTCAGTTGAATCAGCCATCAGCGCAGAGTTTGATTCCTCGGATGCTAGAGATTCTGAACTTGTCATTCTAAGATCTTCTTCAACCAGGTGATTGAACACATTAGCAGTATCTTCATGATCTGACATCACTAGTTCAACTGCTAATTCACCTTCACTTGCAGTGTCATCATCCAGACCCTCAACATTAGCAATGTTCGATTCTCCCGGAGACACAAACTTGAAGGTCCAATATTTTCCTTCATCATCTTGAGCAGTCAAGGCCTTTGAATCTTTGCTTGACAATGCACCTCCACTTGTAGGTTTGTCTTGACGGTTGAAAGACGAGAATGGATTCCCATTACCTGTCTTCTTGGGCTTTACACATTAACGTTTGAAGTGCACCTTTTCTCCACAGTTAAAGCAGGTAACTTTGGTTTTGTCAAAACCAAAGGTTGCATCCTTTGTGGCTATCAAGTTCTATCATGTCTTCTTCACAAACTTCTTAGCCCGCCTGACAACACTTGCTAAAGCCCACATAATGTCCATTCTTTCTAATTCATTCTCGTCCACCTGCTCGTAATCCTCATCAGCCATATGGCAATTCCCGATCTTTCCTGCAACAAGACCATCATAAGAATGAACGACCGCAGCTAACAGGTCCATATGCTCCTTTGCAACCTCCACAGTGATATTCTCGAGATTCTCGGTCTTCAACTTCGTAGCATTTGCTTCTGGTGTGATATATTGGGTGCAAGACGACCCTGACGTTTCAGATCCCGAAGCAGTGGATTGGGAAGGAACAGTTGAACTAGACACAAATGTCGTTTGAAGAGGTGCTCCTGAACTTGTTGAAGTGGAAGAGGATCTATAAAGTGAAGGATTCTGGTCATAGGATCCTTCTGTGACCTGTATTTCATCCTAAGGATCCTAAGTTCATCCTAAGGATTCATGATGAAGTCGTTTATGTCTAATGTCTCTCCAGTAACTTGTTCTGTCTCAAATTTGACACAAACGAGTCCCACTTCTCTGGCAGACCATCGGCAAAGCTTGAGACCTTATCTTCCATTGACGTTGTGACTCCATGAGTGTGCAGCTCACTCATTAAATGGTAGAATCTGTCTATGACATCATCCAAGCTCTCTTTACCCATTGAAGAGAAGTTATCAAACTCCTTCTTCAAAGCTTTTTCCTTTAGAGCTTTCAACGATACATTCCCTTCGTATCATTTCTCCAAGGCGTCCTATAACTTCTTTTCCTGTGTGTTCTCAGAAAACTGGTGGAATATATCCTTAGGTAGCGACTGAGTCAACAGAGCATACACTTTCTTCTCAGCATTGTACTTCACTTTCTGGCTATCAGTCATATCACCCAAAGTAAGTTTAACATCATCAGCACCAACCGGCATGCTATAACCTGTCTCGATTGCTTCCCACAGATTGGGATCAACTCCATTTAGATAAATCTCATACCTTTGCTTCCATTGCGCGTACTCATCTAACGTTATAAGTTTAGTGGGCTTATTGTGATTTCCAACTTCATTCTCCAGAAGTAGAAGGTTCTGGATTCGAGAGTCTCTACCGGCTGTAAATGCAGAATACTGATCTTCCATTTCTATAAACTTTGAGGGTTAGAACAAAACTGTTTCACTGGTGCAAATGGAGAGATGCGATTGGGTCAATCGTGTGGATGGACTTATGTGGATGAATCAATCGTGCGATTGAACCAATGCGGATGAGTCAATCGAGCGATTGAACAAGTACGGATGGACAATGCGAATGGGGTTTTCAATCGTACGAATGGATGGGCAACTGAGTTCAATCGTGCATATGGGAGTTGCGATTGAGTTCAGTCGTGCGATTGAGCCAATCGTGCGACTGAGGCTGCTGGATTTGAAAATTCGAAGGTTTTTGGTACTTTGACACAAAAATACGATTTTTCAAGAACCCTAATCTGCCGTATGCCGAAAAACGTAAACTTTTTGATCTGGAGACACTGAAAACACTGTTTTTTACTCCAAAAGTGACTCTTTTGAATGAAAAACGTGATTTTTGCACCAAAACTAATCGAATCAACGCGCAAAATCAAGAGCCAAAGCTCTGATACCACTTGTTAGGACCGTGTACGGACGGAGTACTAACTGATAATGCGTGTATACCTAATCAAATAGTGCGGAATCCTATTTGATTGGCGATCCAATCAGTGAGAAAGCAGTTTCGATCAATCTAGAGATTAAAGAAACGTTATGAACGATTAGAACACGATCAACTACGATCTATGAAGTTGGAACATGTTTTCTGGAGTCTATGGACGGCTAGGGTACGTCTGTGAGTCGAAATTCTTCAAGTGTTTTGTTTTTCCACGAATTAAGTGGTATTTATAGGTTAGGGTTTGTCAATCGTGCGACTGAACCATTAGTATGGTTCATTCGTGCGGCTGAATCATACGATTGTTCCATACGCACGACTGAAGGTTCAGTCGTGCGACTGAGCCAATTTTATGTCTCAATCGTGCGACTGATCCAGTCTCCTGGTTCAGTCGTGCGACTGGTCCATTAGCATGAAGTTTTCATGCGTATGGTCCATTAGCATGGTCCATTCGCATGAATACTTCATACGATTAAGTTTAAACACATTTCTCAACCATTCTTGACTAAGAACTATGTAAACAACCACAAAACTATATAGTTAGTTCAATATGCGTTATGACACAATAAACAATGAAACATTAAACAATATAAGCATCAAACACATATTTCATTTCATTCAACTCATTCATTACATATATGTAAGACATGAAAGACATTTAACATTAAGCTCATAAAATAGGTACCTATGTATCAACATAAGCAGCTCTGGGATGCACTGAAACTTATGTATGAGGGGTCTGATGAAGCTAAAGAAAACAAGAAAAACCTCTTGATGCAGCATTTTGAGTACTTCACCTTCAAATCAGGTAAAACCATGACTCAATAATACTTTAGTTATGTTGAGATTGTAGACACTCTCATGGATGTTGGAGTAAAGCTTGAGAATAGGGACATTGTGAGGAAGTTCACGTTCTCTCTTCCCAGATAATGGACTCACTATTATGTAGCCATTAGTAGAACTGAAAACCTCTCCACTCTTACTCTCACAAAGTTGTATGGTATCCTTAGTGGTTACTATGGTATCCATCTAACAGCTCTTCTAACAATCAACAAAGTTCAGCCCTCCATGTGGTTGAAAGGGACTGTAGAGAACCACAACATCATCTTATCCGCTACCCTGACAAATCACAGAAGGGTCCTTTAATCACCTTCCCAGAGACACAAAGGGAGAGCTACATCCAAGGAAGCCCATTCCAAGAGACTAGCTCATCTCAAGCCCTTGTGTCTGCCGATGAAAGCAGTGGCAACTTTCTCTTCACTCTCGAAGACTTGGACTGTATCCATCCAGATGATATCGAGTATATGGAGGTAGTTCAACAAATGGCTCTACTCACTCACAGAGCCAAGAAGTTCTATAAGAGGACTGAGAGATAGTTTCCCAGCAATTTATCTAGTGGAAAGTTTAGGCTGGATAAAAGCAAAGTGAAGTGTTACAATTGTAACCAGATGGGACACTTTGCTAGGGAGTGCAAGGCACCAAAAACAAATGGTGGCCATAAACAACCCAGCCAAAACTATACTGATGGGGCTCCAAAGACTAAGAAGCCCGACCAGCAAGCTGTAGTTGCATGGAAGAAGGAGGCTTTGATTTGAGTATCCAAGTTGAAGATGTCTCTCCAAACCATGCCTTGATGGCTGACCATGATGAAACAAAGGTATTAGAAAATATTTCTACGCCTAAGTGCATTGCTAAAGTAAAGATGTATAGGTCCTATAACTTGGATATAAGATCTGAGCTTGTCCTTAAATATTTTAAAAGCTGATTTCAAAAGAGCTAAAATGACTATAAACTCAAAATAGAAGATTTAGAGAAAACAATTTCAACTCTTAAGTGTGAGCACATTTGCAGACCCGATCATCCTGATGATGTCTACAGGCTTGATAAAGCTCTTTATGGGCTGCACCAAGCACCAAGGAAGTGGTATGAGACTCTATCACAGTATCTCTGTCAGCATGGCTACAAAAGGGGTACTATAGATGGAAAACTCTTCATCAAGGAACAGAAAATGACTTAATGCTAGCTCAAGTGTATGTAGATGACATTATCTTCGGGTCAACTAATCCAAAGCTCTGTAAAGACTTTGAGAGGATGATGAAGAATAGATTTAAAATGAGTGCCATGGGGAAACTCAATTTCTTTCTAGGAATTCAAGTGAAGCAAGTTGACAGTGGCATCTTCATAAGTTAGTAAAAGTATGTACAAGACATACTTACAAGATTCAACATGACTGACTGACCGATCTGGTTTCCGCTCCGACCGCTGGTTTGACCGGTTCAGCCGGTCCGACCATCATTTCAACGTCGTAATGGTTTAAAACCCGAATCTGACAGGATTGGAGTTCGGTTTCCGGTACAACCGGTCAAATTGGCCGGTCCGATCCGCTTTTCAAAACCATGTAATATCATGTACACTAAGTTTAAAGAAGGTCAGCGAAAACTTAATCCCAATATATTAACTAACTTATTTTGAGAATTTGGTAATAAAAATAAAAAAAATATCATAAATAATTATTTTAACTAACCCATTTCCCTAAATATTTTGGGAAAACTTCATAAAAATGTAACAACTTTCAGAGTTGTTTCAATTAAGTCATTCAAATTTTTTTTGTTTTGATTTGATCACTCAACTTGTAAAAAATATGTTAATCCTATATATTTACCTGCCTAACAGGTTAAAATGCTTTTTTTGTTGACTTGAAATTAACATATATTAATTAACAAGTTTCATTTATTGGTCAGGATTAATCCTAACTCAGTAAATGTTTACAGATACTCTCAACTTTAAGTTTATTTTCCTCCAATAATCCCTTACTAACTAAGAGTAAGCCTTGTTAGTTTTTTGATGACGTAGACTGTTTTTGTGGCCAAAACACTAAACAGAAAGTTGAAATCTATCATGAGGTACTTCAATTTAAAACTTCCGCACCCAAAAGCCCGTCAATCTCTACCTCCTGATTTGAACCACCAAACTTGTTAAGTTAGATTTCAGGTGATGATTGAGGCCAAATAATGGAAAACGAACATAATTGAGACTAGGCGGTGCTGGATTTGAAAAATGGCTCAAAGATGATCTTATTTCATAAATAAAAACTAACGATGGTTAATTTTCAGTTAGTAAAAGATTATTGGTAGAAAATAAGTTTAAAGTTAATAGTGTCTGTAAATATTTTCTCTGTAAATATTTTCTGAGTTGAGATTAATCCCGACCAATAAATGAAAGTTGGGATTATTAAAATCGAATAACCCAAAAAAAGACTGATTGAGTTTTCAAGAAAAATGAATTTAAAAAAAATATGGGTTTTCAAAAGAAATCCTTTAACTCGAAATACAGTATCTTTCAAAAAAATTCAAATCAAACTTTTTCCAAAACAAACTTGAACAACAAGTTAGGAGAATTTTTAACTATGGTTAATTTTTTTTTCAATTCATTTACTATATATCAATTAGTAAAGTCGGTGGATTTTTATATTATTTTCTACTTCAGTTGTTTCTTGGTTTAGTAACTATTTTAACCATTAAAATAGTAAATGCCAGGTCGTTGAGCTAGTTAGCTTTTTTGACTGCGTTGGAGGAACCTTGGTTCTAATCCCAGCAATGATCTTTTTTTTAGTTTAAAATTCCACGTACAAAATAAGTAGGTTGTTGTGAAACTAGCCTAATAGCAACAACATTATGAGACAGAAATATAGAAAAGAGAGATTTATATTATTGATTGGTGTCTCTACAAATAAGATACAATGGGGGTATTTATAGGAGTAGGAAACTTAATCATTCCATAACTCCAACAACCATTTGAATAACATGATAAGCATATCTATAATAGAGTCTATCTATACAATTGTTGATAACCACAATAAATAATATTTATAACACTCCCCCTTGGTTATCAACTTAATACGCTCGAAGAGGCTGCCTCGTTAAAAACCTTGCTAGGAAAACCCAGTGGGACAAAACCATAGCTAAGGGAAAAAGAGTGTAGCGCGTATTAACTCCCACTGTTTGCATCAGCTATATTGTCTCGTTAAAAACCTTACTAAGAAAACCCAATGAGACAAAACTTAGTGAAGGGAAAAAGAGTGCAGCTTGAATAATACTCCCCCTCTTTTAAATATGCATCATTTAAGTAATAAGTGTTGATCTTCTATGAAGTTGATGATTCGTCAATGATCCCTTACTGTTCAATTGTTGAAGCTTATCAATGATGTATCATCTTCAATGAAACTTTAGTGCCTTAACTTTATAAACAAATACCACAAGATTCAAAATTGTGTTACATTACCTGCATCTGCAATACTAACTAAACTTGTTTTGATGTGTTAGTAAATATAACTTATATTTTTCATACATTGGAAATATTAAAATACTTGAATTAACATAGTTCATTGTCTTTTCATTGGACACGATATAAATAATATATCTAATCGAGTATAACTAGAAAGAAACAATTATATATCAATTGCAATGAACTACGAACTTCTAGATTAAAATTATTACTTTTTATTTATTTGATAAATGATGATAATTGGAAAACATTTTAACGTATTTAAAATGACAAGTTTAATCCATATTAAATATTTCAACATCTTTTTTATATAGTTTAATTGACTGATAAAACACAAATGTTATTTCAACATATCAAATCATAAATTTGTAACTAAATTATTCCTTCAATAATTTGAACTCTTTTAATCCATTGAAAAGATACAATCATATCATCACTATATCATATGATACTTATGCACCTCATGTTGTTCTTTTCATAAAAATACATGAACAAACTGCATCAATTAATATTTATCTTTTCAAGATAATCGTCGAGTCGATTATACCACACTCGCCTCGACTACTATTAATTCATATTCAATTACCTATCACATTTCTTGGAGTTTTGATGTCAATGCTTTTGGTATTTACGATCATTCACAAACTTCATTTGGTATTGACTAATTACTTATGTGCATACAATCATCCAGAATTTTGGCACATAAACTTTTCACCTTTAACACATGATATTTGTATCATATGTAAATGTATAATCAAATAAACTTCTAACATAAATATTGCACCATTCTTGTATATAAATTCATTGAGACACCATCATCAACATGTATAATATCCTTTGTGTCACAACTCTCACGAAACCTCACACTTCTTTATTTATTTCTTTGTTTTTGAACAACCTGCTATTATTACGGTTATACCTGGCGTTCTATGTTAATCTGATATTCTAATTTTCGGGACGAAAATTCTCTAAACAAGGGGATGATGTGACACCCCATATTTTCAGGTTAGCGCCGTCAATATAATTTTCGTTTCCTTAACGTTCTCTCGTAATTTATTTAACTATTTAGATAAATTATAAGCTAAACATAAAACAAAATATATATTAAATTAGAACCATTGTGCAAGTGAATCAAAGTTAAGGGACCTAAAATGACATCTTGCCAAAGTTACAAATATTATAATTACCCAAACCCCCACCCACGAACCCTTACTGCCGAAACCCTAATCACCAACTCTCCCTGATCGTTCCACGGCAGCCCCTTCTTCCGATTTCAGGTTGTTCCACCTCTTTTTCGCAGCCTCTAGTCGTAACACTCCCTCTCCGGCATTCTACTTAACGTCAACCGTGGAACTTGGAAGACCGGCGTTAAACCGACGACTCTTCCTCTCTTCAACCGCAAATCTTTCAATCCGCCTCCCCCGGCAACCACAAGAAGCAACCGAAACAATCGTACGGTACGTTCTCTTTCTGTCATCTCTCGCGTTCGATTTCGGGTACGGTTTCGGTTGCTAAACTCTGGCGTTACGTGTGCGGGTTTGTGTGGTGGTGTATATCCATGTAATGCATGTATATGCATGTACGTGATCTGTGATTTGGAATATGTTTTATGTATGTCTGCTCGCATGTAGGTTCTGCACATATGTATATGTGTGTGTGTCTCTTGCATGTGGACGTGTGTGTGTATCCTTTGCATATGCATGTGTGTGTGGTATGCATGTGCTTGTGTGCATGTGTGTGGAGTTTCATATGTGTGTATATATAAATGTAATGGATGTTTTGTGCAGCTTGTGTACATGTGTGTGATTAATGTATGTTAATTCTGTGTTTGTGTGTGCGCTTTCATAAGTATGTGTACGCATGAAGGAATTGTTTTGTAAGGTTAGGCGCATGGTAGGGTGAAAGTGGGTGCATGGGGTGTTTTCATGAGGTTGGTATAGTGTTGAATGAATGCCACATTTAGTGGGCTGCCATTTTGTTATGTATATATATACATGTATAACCTTGTATGCATGGATGTATATGGACGTGGGTTTATATATATATATATATATATATATATATATATATATATATATATATATATATATATATATATATATTATTGTGTGTTGTGCATTATATATTATATGTTGTGTTGGGTAATATATACTATATTATGCGAGTGTTTGTAGTATTTGTAGTGTGTTCCGTTTGGGTCGTTACACTTAGTGTGCACGAATCACGTATTATGAAACGTATTGGGTTCTATTGTAAAATATCGTATAATTAATTATATATGTAAAGAGTATTTTTCTATATAATTCGGGTTATACGTGAATACTAGGTTTTATGCTTGTGTATGTTTGTGTGTGTTTGAATTTGCTTGTGTATGGAGAGTCATGTTGTTTAGCCGACACCGCATCCGAACCGAACCGTGATCGTGAACCATACCATTCTATTCCGAGTAATTAATTCTATTACTAATATTTAGTCTCAATAAATATTAAATGAAACTCAGGTTAATTGGAACCCGATCCTTTGTGCTTACACTTATTTATTGCAACGCATTCGAGGTGAGTCTTCACGGCCCCTATTTTACATTACTTTCCTTTTGGGGGAGAAAACATGCAAACTTTATTTATACATGGTTTCTAGTATTATTGTTTATCGCCTATTACGTTAGAGGAAACATACTTAAAAGTCCTTACATTCTCGAACCGTTAGTAATGTGTAGCGAGTTAATTCTGAGTAGTACTACTGGGTTTGACAAACCCCACCCGGGTTAGTTGCGCTAACTCGACTGGAGGTCGAACGGGTGTTTAATTGACCTAACATTTGTCACTGTCTGGGTTAGACGTGACGGGAAGGCAACAAACATACAAACAGTCAGCTTCGGTTTGAAACACTAACTAACTTGATTATAGGCTAGCTACCTATCGATATGCTTTAGTTACTTTATCATTCGAACAGTTACAAACATTCTTATCTGTTATTAAACCTGTGAACTCACCAACTTTATGTTGACACACTTTAGCATGTTTTCTCAGGTCACAGGAACGCTTAAGCTCATGTTGCACAATTAGAGAACGCACCCAGGACATGCATCATCAAACTTATTTATTTTGCTTTAAACATTTTATTTTGGCATATTACTTTGGGAACTTTTAGTATTGGTTTACATTCGTCTTTACGCTTCTGCACTGATGTTTATTTCGTTTATGACTACTCTAATTTAAAGTTCAAACGTTTATTTAAGTTCATATAGTGTCGTTTGATATGACCGTGTCTGAGATCCTGGTTTGTCACACGCCTCGCGGTAAAATCCCGCACGTGAAATTTGAGGGTGTGACAGATTGGTATCAGAGTCATTGGTTATAGAGAACTAGGATTGCATTTGCATCTAGACTATAGCCTTAGACACAACACTAGCATTGCACAGACACTCTTACTTGGTTACGAACTTTGTACGAACATTGCAGGGTATACTCGCGTTACGTTGTAGAAAAGAAAAAAATCATATCATCATCACCTATACCATCTATGTCACCTGTATCATCCTCGGTTAATAGAGAGGCGAAGGATTCCGCTCACTTGCCTTCGGCATCTACACTGTTTCCTCACCTCCGGAGTCGAAGACATGTCGACTTGAACCTAACATTGCGACCACGAGGCACAGGGAGCCCTCAAATACACACGACTCACCTAACAACGACAACTAGGGGGAAAACATACCCTACCCTCCTACCTCTTTTCACACTTGCTTCTATCTCTGTCATACCCTATCTTCCCTACCCGCCTGAACAATCATTCGCCACCATGTAACTGCAATGAAACGTTGGACACGACATATGCTTGAGACAACCAAATAGATTCGAAATCCATTAGTGGATCACACCCGGGCACGTAGACACTTCGAGCTTCAAAATCAAGGAGGTCAAGCAGTCTATACATTCAAGGAGGTCAAGCAGATGTTTATGGACTGTATTCATTCAGTGGTTCTGAGGGTGCTGTTACACTACTTTGTTGGTTGGAGAAATTTGAGTCGGTTTTCGCCATGTGCAATTGTCCTGTTGGAAACCGTGTCAAGTATGCATCTAGCACATTAGAAGGACCAGCGTTAACTTGGTGGAACTCACAAGTCCAGACATTTGGACTTGAGGCTGCTAATAATCTACCATGGGATGACTTCAAGACCTTAATGAAAGATGAGTACTGCCCCAGAAATGAGGTCAAGAAACTGGAGGGAGAGTTTTGGAATCTTAAGATGGTTGGATCTAATATTGAGGAATATACGACTCGTTCGCACGAGTTCGCTTCTTTATGTCCTCAAATGGTAACCCCGGACTACAAAAGAATAGAGAAGTATATTGATGGTTTAGCTCCTCAGATTCAAGCTAGTGTCATAGCTGCTGATCCTGATACTATTCAGCATGCTATCCGGCTAGCTCACAAGCTCACTGATCAGGTAGTGGCGCAGGGCACTCTGCCTAAACGTAGCACTACATATGGTTCATCTGACTATAAACGAAAAGGGGATAATACCACCAGCAAGTCCTCAAACTCGAACAACACTCAGCAACAACAAGTCAGAAAGTTTGATTCCTCTAGAAGCTACACAAATAATAATCACAACAACAACAACAATGGTCAGGGATCGAGTAACTATGCAGGCAAGTACCCAAAGTGCAATAAATGCAATTTTCACCATCATGGCCAGTGTGATCGTTTTCGTTGCCAAAGGTGTGGAAGGATGGGCCATGCTGCTAAAGACTGTAAGGGTGAACTGATGACTAAACAACAATCTCAACAGCAACGACAAGGCGAAGCAACCAGGGGTTGTTTTGAATGTGGCAAAGAGGGTCATTATAGGAAAGATTGCCCACAACTAAAGAACGGGAACAAGGGCAATAATGGAAACAACAACTATGGAAATGGCGCTAAGGGTCGAGCTTTCGTGATTGGGTCTAGTGAGGCAAGGAATGATCAAAACGTAGTTACCGGTACGTTTCCTCTGAACGACTGTTTTGCTTCTGTATTATTTGATACCGGTGCTGATAGGAGCTTTATCTCTGCCAAGTTTAGCAAACTTCTAGATGTAACGTTAACTGAAATAGAACCTAGTTACACCGTAGAACTAGCTGATGGTAAAATGATTGAGGCAACACATATTCTCAAAGGATATAAAATAGAACTATCGGGACACAAGTTAGATATAGACCTCATGTCTGTTACTCTTGGTAGCTTTGAGATGGTCGTCGGCATGGACTGGTTATCTAAGAACCAAGCTGAGATTATCTGTCATGAAAAGGTCGTTCGTGTACCACTTCCTAGTGGTGAAATCTTATATGTTCAGGGCGAGAAAGGTGGTGTAGTCTCTGGCATCATATCGTACATGAAAGCCCAGAAATGCTTACGTAAAGGCCATACCGCTATTTTAGCTATGATCACAGAAAAGACTATTGAAGAAAAGAAGATCGAGGATATCCCTATTGTTTGTGACTTTCCTGAGGTTTTCCCTGAAGACTTACCTGGTCTTCCACCGCATCGTCAGGTCGAGTTCCAGATTGATTTGACACCTGGAGCCGCACCTATTGCGAGAGCGGCATACAGACTAGCTCCAAAGGAACTGCAAGAACTGTCCACTCAACTACAAGAACTTTTAGATAAGGGATTTATCAGACCTAGCTCATCACCATGGGGAGCCCAGTCCTCTTAGTCAAGAAAAAGGATGGGACTTTCCGCATGTGTATTGATTACCGTGAACTAAACAAAGTGACGGTTAAGAATCGTTATCCTCTTCCCCGCATCGACGATTTGTTTGACCAGCTTCAAGGGTCGAGTTTCTATTCCAAGATAGATTTGAGATCGGGATATCATCAACTGAGAGTCCGAGAGGATGACATATCAAAGACAGCATTCAGAACTCGTTACGGTCACTACGAGTTCTTGGTTATGCCTTTTGGGTTGACCAATGCACCGGCGGTGTTCATGGATCTCATGAACCGCGTGTGCAAACCCTACCTGGACAAGTTTGTCATCGTTTTTATCGATGATATCTTGATATATTCAAAGAACAAAGAGGAGCATAAGAAACATCTTCGATTGATTTTGGAATTACTTAACCAATAGAAACTGTATGCCAGGTTTTCGAAGTGTGACTTTTGGATTCGGAAAGTCCATTTCTTGGGCCATGTGGTCAATGAGAAGGGTATACATGTTGACTGGCAAAAATAGAAGCCATCAGGAACTGGGCTACGCCTAAGACTCCAACTGAGGTACGACAGTTTCTTGGGTTGGCTGGGTACTATAGAAGATTCATTGAAGGATTTTCGAAGATTGCTCAACCACTTACATCATTAACTCAGAAAGGCACAATGTACAGTTGGGATGACAAGCAGGAGTCAGCATTTTAGTTCCTAAAACAAAAGCTTTGTACGACACCGATAATATCCCTACCTGAGGGAACAGATGATTTTGTACTATATTGTGATGCATCAATCCAAGGTCTTGGTTGTGTGTTAACGCAAAGCGAGAATCGCATATGCCTCCCGTCAACTAAAAGTTCATGAGAAAAACTACACGACACACGACTTAGAGTTGGGAGCCGTTGTGTTCGCACTCAAGATATGGAGACATTACTTGTACGGTACCAAGTGCACCATTTATACCGATCACAAGAGTCTTCAACATATTTTTGAGCAGAAGGAGTTGAATATGAGACAACGTCGCTGGGTCGAGTTGTTGAATGACTATGACTGTGCGATCAAGTATCATCCGGGTAAGGCTAATGTAGTAGCTGATGCCTTAAGTCGAAATGAGACACCTAAGCCAAAGCGATTTCGAGCATTACAACTCACCATCCACACCGGACTACCTGATCAGATACGTGATGCTCAACTTGAGGCTTTGAAGGACGGGAACCTGAAAGCAGAGTCCATGCGAGGCATGGAAAAGCAGCTAGAGATCAAATCGGATGGAGTTCGTTATTTCATGGAACGAATATGGGTTCCTTTGTATGGGAATCTACGAGAACTAGTGATGGACGAAGCCCATAAGTCTCGATATTCTATCCATCCGGGTTCAGATAAGATGTATCATGATTTGAAATTTCTGTATTGGTGGCCGAACATGAAAGCTGATATCGCCACCTATGTAAGCAAATGTTTAACCTGTTCTAAGGTTAAAGTGGAGTATCAAAGGCCATCTGGTCTACTTCAACAGCCGGAAATTCCTGTATGGAAGTGGGAACAGATCTCAATGGATTTTATCACGAAGCTGCCTCGAACTCCTAGCGGGTGCGATACCATTTGGGTAATAGTAGATCGCTTGACGAAATCCGCACACTTCCTACCAATTAGAGAGACTGATAGAATGGAGAAGTTAACTCGTATCTACCTAAGGGAAATAGTCTCTCGGCATGATGTGCCAGTTTCTATCATATCTGATCGTGACGCTCGATTTACTTCTCACTTTTGGCAATCTTTGCAACGATCATTGGGAACACGGCTAGATATGAGCACCGCATATTATCCTCAAACTGATGGTCAAAATGAGCGTACAACATAGACACTGGAAGATATGTTACGTGCTTGCGTAATTGACTTTGGCAGCCATTGGGAAACTCATTTACCGTTGGTTGAGTTTTCTTACAATAATAGCTATCACACGTCGATCAAAGCTGCACCATTTGAAGCATTGTATGGACGTAAGTGTCGATCACCTGTTTGTTGGGCAGAAGTTGGAGAAAGCCAACTTACCGGTCCTGAACTTGTTCATGAAACAACTGAGAAGATAATGCAAATTCGTAATCGTATGGCAGCAGCACGAGATCGACAAAAGAGTTACGCAGATAAACGACGCAAACCGTTGGAATTTCAAATTGGCGACATGGTACTTTTGAAAGTGTCACCTTGGAAAGGTGTAATTTGTTTCGGGAAACATGGAAAGCTAAACCCATGCTACGTTGGACCTTTTGAGATTGTCAAAAGGGTTGGCCCAGTAGCCTATCAATTAAATCTACCGAAGAGCTAAGTGGAATACACAATGTGTTCCATGTTTCGAACCTGAGGAAATGCCTTATAGATGAGACTCTTGTCGTCCCGTTAGATGAGATACATGTGGATGAACAACTGCATTTCATTGAGGAACCACTGGAAGTTATGGACCGAGAGATCAAAACCCTCAAGCATAGCCGTATTCCAATCATCAAAGTTCGTTGGAACTTCAATTACATATCACATTTCTTGGAGTTTTGATGTCAATGCTTTTGGTATTTACGATCATTCACAAACTTCTTTTGGTATTGACTAATTACTTATGTGCGTACAATCATCCAGAATTTTGGCACATAAACTTTTCACCTTTAACACATGATATTTGTATCATATGTAAATGTATAATCAAATAAACTTCTAACATAAATATTGCACCATTCTTGTATATAAATTCATTGAGACACCATCATCAACATGTATAATATCCTTTGTGTCACAACTCTCACGAAACCTTACACTTCTTTATTTATTTCTTTGTTTTTGAACACCCTGCTATTATTACGGTTATACCTGGCGTTCTATGTTAATCTGATATTCTAATTTTCGGGACGAAAATTATCTAAACAAAGGGATGATGTGACACCCCATATTTTCAGGTTAGCGCCGTCAATATAATTTTCGTTACCTTAACGTTCTCTCGTATTTTATTTAACTATTTAGATAAATTATAAGCTAAACATAAAACAAAATATATATTAAATTAGAACCATTGTGCAAGTGAATCAAAGTTAAGGGACCTAAAATGACATCTTGCCAAAGTTACAAATATTATAATTACCCAAACCCCCACCCACGAACCCTTACTGCCGAAACCCTAATCACCAACTCTCCCTGATCGTTCCACGGCAGCCCCTTCTTCCGATTTCAGGTTGTTCCACCTCTTTTTCACAGCCTCTAGTCGTAACACTCTCTCTCCGGCATTCTAGTTAACGTCAACCGTGGAACTTGGAAGACCGGCGTTAAACCGACGACTCTTCCTCTCTTCAACCGCATGTCTTTCAATCCGCCTCCCCTGGCAACCACAAGAAGCAACCGAAACAATCGTACGGTACGTTCTCTTTCTGTCATCTCTCGCGTTCGATTTCGGGTACGGTTTCGGTTGCTAAACTCTGGCGTTACGTGTGCGGGTTTGTGTGGTGGTGTATATCCATGTAATGCATGTATATGTACGCATAAATATATCTGCATTGTGTGTCTATATATATGCATGTACGTGATCTGTGATTTGGAATATGTTTTATGTATGTCTGCTCGCATGTAGGTTCTGTGCGCATGCAGGTTCTGTGCGCATGTAGGTTCTGCACATATGTATATGTGTGTGTGTGTATCCTTTGCATATGCATGTGTGTGTGGTATGCATGTGCTTGTGTGCATGTGTGTGGAGTTTCATATGTGTGTATATATAAATGTAATGGATGTTTTGTGCAACTTGTGTGCATGTGTGTGATTAATGTATGGTAATTCTGTGTTTGTGTGTGCGCTTTCATAAGTATGTGTGCGCATGAAGGAATTGTTTTGTAAGGTTAGGCGCATGGGGGGTGAAAGTGGGCGCATGTGGTGTTCTTCATGAGGTTGGTATAGTGTTGAATGAATGCCACATTTAGTGGGCAGCCATTTTGTTATGTATATATACATATATAACCTTGTATGCATGGATGTATATGGACGTGGGTTTATTGTGTGTTGTGCATTATATATTATATGTTGTGTTGGGTAATATATACTATATTATGCGAGCGTTTGTAGTATTTGTAGTGTGTTCCGTTTGGGTCGTTACACTTAGTGTGCACGAATCACGTATTATGAAACGTATTGCGTTCTATTGTAAAATATCGTACAATTAATTATATATGTAAAGAGTACTTTTATATATAATTCGGGTTATACGTGAATATTGGGTTTTATGCTTGTGTATGTTTGTGTGTGTTTGAATTTGCTTGTGTATGGAGAGTCATGTTGTTTAGCCGACACCGTATCCGAACCGAACCGTGATCGTGAATCATACCATTCTATTCCGAGTAATTAATTCTATTACTAATATTTAGTCTCAATAAATATTAAATGAAACTCAGGTTAAATGGAACCCGATCCTTTGTGCTTACACTTATTTATTGTAACGCATTCGAGGTGAGTCTTCACGGCCCCTATTTTACATTACTTTCTTTTTGGGGGAGAAAACATGCAAACTTTATTTATAAATGGTTTCTAGTATTATTGTTTATCGCCTGTTACGTTAGTGTAAACATACTTAAAAGTCCTTACATTCTCGAACCGTTAGTAATGTGTAGCGAGGTAATTCTGAGTAGTACTACTAGGTTTGACAAACGCCATCTGGGTTAGTCGCGCTAACTCGACTGGAGGTCAAACGGGTGTTTAATTGACCTAACATTTGTCACTGTCTGGGTTAGACGTGACGGGAAGGCAACAAACATACAAACAGTCAGCTTCGGTTTGAAACGCTAACTAACTTGATTATAGGCTAGCTACCTATCGATATGCTTTAATTACTTTACCATTCGAACAGTTACAAACATTCTTATCTGTTATTAAACCTGTGAACTCACCAACTTTATGTTGACACACTTTAGCATGTTTTCTCAGGTCACAGAAACGCTTAAGCTCATGTTGCACAACTAGAGAACGCACTCAGGACATGCATCATCAAACTCATTTATTTTGCTTTGAACATTTTATTTTGGCATAGTACTTTGGGAACTTTTAGTATTGGTTTACATTCGTCTTTATGCTTCCGCACTGATGTTTATTTCGTTTATGACTACTCTGATTTAAAGTTCAAACGTTTATTTAAGTTCATATAGTGTCGTTTGATATGACCGTGTCTGAGATCCTGGTTTGTCACACGCCTCGCGGTAAAATCCCACACGTGAATTTGAGGGTGTGACACTCTGTATGTGTTTATTGATACACAAAATTTACATCTTTAAGATGTTTCAATTACTCTTTTAAAGACTCAGCGGTTTTGAAAACTCATGAGGAGTTCAAGTTATATTCAATGCGATAACGTATACAATAATCATAATGCATTCGGATCCAAATATATATAATAATATGTTATCAAGAACTCACTTTACATGTTATAGCAATTAATCATTCATGGAGTTTAATGTAAGTTTCAATGTCGAGTGAATCACGACATTCATACTACGCATATTAATTCTCTCTTTGTACTACCAGACTAATGGAGTGTTGGTACATTATTACATCCACCAGGAGAATGCGTCTCCTCATAATATATTATTTGTCTTTGCGAAACTCCTTGTACCACCAATTTTCCTCAAATAATTCATTCGCACAAAAGACCTCATTTATAACCAACATATTAGATAATTCAACTCCGCCTTATTTGCGTATGTTTATTTTTGCCACACATTATACATTTCTATTTAAAGGCAAATTTTAGTTCTTGATACTCATCTTTTTTCATTATTTCAAGCGCTACATATACAGTATTATCGACGTCGATTTTATTTCGATTCCATGTGTTGTATACATGATATATTTATTGAGATCTCTTTATTTTCATGTATTTGATGTTCATCTAGAACCATCATGTCTATTGTCTCTATAGGAGACCCTTATATCATATCTCGACCTGACCATCTTTATACTTGCTCCTGTTTTGAGGATTTTTATTCATGGAATCGACCAGTCTACCACGATTCAGACGTGCCATGGACTTATTACCAATACAAATCTTAATTGGAGCATTAGTAGTTGGTATATGTGACATAGTCACTCTTTACATGTTAATGATTTGTCTGGTAATTGATTCACTAATGAATTATCTTTCGAACTTTTGGTTCGTATCTATTTGTTTGAGGATCAAGCTAATACACTGATAATTCATTACAATTTTTCACGATCCAACTACTTTTTTATCTCCCCCTAATGTTGGAAATATTGATTATTCAAAATGTATAAACCAATAAATTGAGCCATAGACAAATATATTGGTAATGGCTCTATATTTTTAATTATAGTTATTATGCATGCCCATGATATATTCCCAACTTTCTTTAAACTCTCATCTTTGTGCATTGTGGTGGAACCATTGCAATATATACCATACAACCAAAAAGAAAATAATTCAGATGAGATCTATTTGGATTCTGACCAAAACCCAACTTTAATAGGGAGAAAGTATTACAACTTCTTGGCTTGATGTGAATTCATGTTTTTACATGTAAAATAACATGTTCACAAACAGAACATTTGCTCTTATGATCATTAGCTTTGCAATCAATTGAGTGGTATTCTCAACAAAAGCAATTTGTGCATGAACTTAAGCCATATGAAGTTAAAAACTTATTCCAATAATTATCAGTATTTTGATAATCAAACTCGCTGCTTTTGCCCAAAATGGTATGATAACCTAGAATCATGTGCTTGCTACCTCGTTAGCTAAGCCACACACATACAAATTCAAGCTGTGAATTTGACAACCATTTAGACGATGCATCGATTTTAAACACTAAATGGTATCTGCATTAGGATATATGTAAATCCTTTATAACTTTCAGAATTTTAAGAGAATCATACCTTACTTTGATTGGTGAACTAATTAACTTACTTTGAGAGCAAAAATTGTTTGCTTAATTACCAAGAAGAATATTTCAATTCAATATTTTTCACATCATCATTGACGCGGTGTGGTCTAACCGATCATGCCAATTAAGCAATCATGATCTGTACATCTTTGCTTATGATCACATATGCTTTGTCCGTAATTATACTTACAAGACAGAAGATACGAGAGAGCAATGTATTATCACCTCATACTCTCTTGGATAATACTTGTATCTATTTCTTATTTTACTCTCTTGCAATCAATTTCTTAATTTGCCACTATGGTGGTCAATCTCATTATTTTATGATCATCATTACAATTATTTCAATTATGTTCATAATCATGACATTTACAATGATCATAATATAACTACATCAACTTTAGGTGATGTAGTAGAACCACACAAGTTTTATGGCTTTTTATTATATTCTCGGACTCATGGATATAAAATCTTTTCAAACCTCTCATACAATCAGTTCCTTAGTTTGCCACTATGGTGGTCAATCTCATTATTTTCATGATCATCATTACAATCTTAATTATGTCTATAATCATGACATTTACGATGATCATCATATATCACATTCAATATAGAAAGTAGAAGAGATTTAGAAAAATTCCATGATCATTATATTTCCATACTCTTGTAATAATAGTGATATTTCAAAAGCATACTAAAGTATGACAATGAAAATTATTTTATCAAAAATTTCTTATGAATAATCTTTTCATCATATAAGATCTATTGGGAAGTAATTATATGTCCGAGTCACATAAGACTTTTCGGTATTAAATAATACGACCTTGTATAAATAATAATGAAATATATGAAGTAATGATACTTCAAAGTATAGCATCCAAATAACAAGTATGATTTTGTTTCCATCAATTACCCTTGAATATATATAATTGATGTATTAATTTGTCATGGTATAACCAATCACAAGTATATCTTACTATAAATATTTGTCACTTTATTGAAATATAAATAATGATAATCCATAAATATTACGTAAAATAAAAATAAATTGGTTGATTTTGAACTACTTTATATATATAATCATGGAGAGAGTATGTACTCATATTTATTCTTACCACAATCAATTCTATTTGTGACCTTGTTGATGATTTGATTACATATTTAAACCGAACACAAATTGATTCAGACGTATTCAATCAAAGATTGAGCATGAAAAAATAAAGTATCTATTCTTATGATTGAAAGATTGATCTAATAAAAAATTAAGAAAATAACAAAAGAATCCTAATTTTTTTTCATCCTATCTTATTAACCAAGAAGAATACTCTAGAAAACAAATAAAGGTGTTTTATTATTACTGTTATTATATCATAATACTTTTAAAACATATTATTATCCATGATTTACAGTATAAACAACATTTAAAATAAAAATATTGATGTGTATCTGGTAACATCCATTATCATTATGATAAATAAAAATAGAACAAAACCAATTAATTTAGATGGTACATACCTCGAGATTTTGATTTGTTCATGATTAAATAAAGAACTATATTTAACAAAACCATTTATGTAGATTTAAATTAATCACAAAACATAACTTCTACTTTTCTTTATACATAAAAATATTGTATATTATAAAATCGTTATAGATAATGCTTCTTTTTAATTATAAAATAGTAACGTACCTTCAGATAAATAAGGATGCACTTGGGAAACTTTTTAAAAACCATGGTGCTTATTATTTTTAAGTTAATTTCTTTTGGTTTAGAAGAATCAAATTTCACATTTGAATATACAATTTAGATATACAATAAATTACGTGACCGTGATATGATTAGTAAATAAAGAAAAGTAATCATTACCTGGTTAGCAAATGAAAATCGATCAAAATTTATACACCTCCAGATTCATCTAGTCGACTCGCTGAATGAAGAGAAATCAAGTCATGGCTCATAAGATCTTGAATCATTGGCTATAGTGACATCGGGAGCACAACTAGAGTTTGAAAAAAAAAACACTTTCGTGCTGATAACGTGTTGTGAAACTAGCCTAATAGCAACAACATTATGAGACAGAAATATAGAGAAGAGAGATTTATATTATTGATTGGTGTCTCTACAAATAAGATACAATGGGGGTATTTATAGGAGTAGGAAACTTAATCATTCCATAACTCCAACAACCATTTGAATAACATGATAAACATATCTATAATAGAGTCTATCTATACAATTGTTGATAACCATAATAAATAATATTTATAACATAGGTTTATTTTTATCTTTTTTTCTTTTTTTATAATTGTATCATTTTCTTTGTTACAAAATGTTATTACCTTAAAACAAAGGCTGGTCTCACCCCTCAACTTTGAATTTTACAATTTTAATATCTTTAATTTCTAAAAAGTTATAAAATATCACTTTGACCTCCTCCGTTTTCAAAAGTTTCGGGTTTACTCTATGTACATTTTACTTAAAAAGAATAAATTCTTACGTTATTATTTTTTATGTATGTGTCACTATAAATTCGAGCTCATCTACGTTTTGACATAAATTTTGTTCGAAAAATAACCGGGTCAAATATAAAACACATTGTTGCTTATTTTTATGTACGTTTTATGTGGTCAACGATTCGACGTAAATTATGCTCGGAAACGAGTCGTGTCTATATAATATGTTTTCATTCGACGGTATAAATTCAATTTACTCTACGTTTCGATATAAATTTTGTGTGTGAAATGAGGCCAGGCGATTATAGTGTATACTTTATCACGCCACATACAATGCCACCCGCACATGCTTCTTTCAATGTACGTTTTGAGTTGATTATGTTTCGATGTAAATTTAGTTTGGAAACAAGTCGAGTCAATTGTAATCTATAAGTTATCAGGTTAAATACGGTGCCGTCGCAACGCACGGCGGGTTAAAAGTACTAGTTAACCTATATGTTAATAGCTGAAAGGAATGAACAGTGTTAGCAGCCAGCAATACACCTACGTGGGAGGGGAGGGGTATCCTTCGTTCCACACGTGTAGAGTTACATGTTGATTTGTGAATCTTAATTTCCAATAGGAGTGTTTATTTGAATACGTAATTATAATTTGAGAGACTTAGAAATTTTCAAATTTGTGAATCTTAATTTCCATCTCATGCTTTCTACAACTGCATGACAAACTTGAGATATGTCGAAAGCGTACTGGAAGACGCATGATTTTGCTACTGTCTATATTACGTTTGCTGCGGGGAGTTTAAACAGGGGTTTAATATATGTTGATTTCATGTTTTGTGATTTTAGTGGTTTAATAATTGGGCAGGACATCCCATGGAGTGTTTAACCTCAATGTTCATTTACAATATAGTTTCAATATTCAAATTGTTTTTGTTTTCGGTTATCACACCTCTATTATTTAAAAAAACATATATGTTCCCCTTCATTTGAACATAGGTCAGATTGTGATATAAGAGATTGTAATGTGGATTTTGTTCAGAATAACCTCACAGGCTATAGTCATTTTTTTATTTTATTTTTAATGAAACTTATTTAGATGCTAAACCATTGAAAAAGTATGGTAAAAAGAGGCTGATGAGAAAGTGGTGGATGTAGGAGATTCAGAGGTTAAATCTGCAAAATGATCCCTAAAGAATGATTTTTGATGAAACTACTATCCTTGACCCTTTTTCATGGTGTTAGGGACTCTCAAGTTTCATAATTTAGTTTTGATTACATTCTTCATACTTTTGTTGAAATCTTTCATGTGTTAATTTTCAAGTTACAAATGGTAGTAATTTAACCCCCCAAGTGAATCCCAACTTTTAAAATTCATTTATAGCTTCCCACGGGAATAAAAATCTTTAGTTGGATCGCTACCATGTTGGTGGGGGGGGGGGGGGGGGGTTGATACAATACAAAACACCCATGTTATTTGCACCAATTTGAGCTTATAACAACTTTTATGTATTAATTTTTATGGGTTCTACAATTGTGTGATTATATATATTAAAAAGCAATGACTATAGGTGATTATAGGTGCTCAGAACAAAGTCTAAATTGTGGTTGTTTTGTTGGGTTAAAAGTAATACGTACAAATCTCCACCGTTTACATTTAGTTAGATATAAAGCGATGACTACAAGTGTGGAGAATGAGTCCATGTTCTGCATGTTTTGCTGAGTAAACAGTTTAATGGGTTTCTGATGTGGTTTTCTGTAAAAAAGTAAATACTTCTAATAATAGCAACTATTATGTAGCACCTTTTATGGGTTCTACATTGGTATCATTGTATGTATCTAAAAGTAATTGCTACAGGTTTGCAGATGAAGTCTAAATACCTGCTCTTTTGTTGGGTTAAAAGTAACAAGCAGATCTCTAACACTTCTGTTTGGTAGGATTGAAAGAAGTGACTTTAAGTTTGAAGAATGAAAACTTTTGGGTGTTTTGCTAGGTTAAAAGTGAACCTGCTTTCTTTTATTCTCCTAGACTAGAAGTAAGTAGCTTTGCTGATCAATTAAGTCATTTATTTTTTGTTTGTTCATATCATTTTGTTATTATTACAATTGTCATCACAATTGCCCTTCCTAGAAAAAAAGTGCTTCAGCAGTGCTGCTAAAACCGTCGCGAAGCGGCGGGTGAAAATTACCTAGTTCGATTTAAAAACCAAACAGATCCAACAAATATATATCCAAAACTCATAAACAAATTCCAAAATTCATAAATTGTTTATGAATTTTAGACATTTATTTATTAAATTAGTTTAGTTTATGAATTGGATGAATCAAATGAATTTAAGCTGTTTTTAACCAACTATTTGAAATTTTCTTTTTATCCTGCTACTGAAGTTTGTTTTTGGAAAAATTTGAATCTAACTTTTTTATTTCTGGAACCGACTGTTGTTCGAGATGGATGACCTTTTTTTGAAAAATCATATATTATTATATTAACATTCGTCCTTTTTGTTTTAGAAAACTTGAGCGATCTTCTTTTTTTAGATAAACTTTGTTTTAATTAATAAATGTTAAGTTTAAGTCAACAATATTAGAAAAAGAGAAAGGAAACTAAAAAAACACTTTAACCTGTTTAACGGGTAAAATATTAAGATCAGCATATTTCTTACAAGTTGAGTAATTAAATCAGAAAAAAAAAATAAGTGAAGGAATGTGAAAGTGTTTATATTTCTACCTGAATAATTATTTTGATTGTTTATAGTATCATGTAAACTTTATGATATTGCTTTTCTAAAGATTATATTATATAATTTTTGTGTGGTTGTTATAATACAAAATTACTTAATTAAAAAATTCTGAATTTTTATTTGTTCTTTTCAGTGATGACATGATTAGCTTGAATTAGATGAAAATTTTGATATAACGTACTCTATGATTCTCATAAAGATATAATTGTTTATTTCATGTAGATTTTTAATTGGCCCAGTTTGGTCATGGATGGAGAAGTAAAATAAAGAAAATTCACAAGTAACTTGATGATTATGTGACAACATACTAAGACAAACACATTATTGTAGGATAAAAATTTGAAAGATACAAACATGTGGTAAATATATTGTAACTGATCAAAGACTACTGATCTAATTACAAATTTATTGAATAATATTATCCCAACAGTTTATGAACTCAGTGTTCGGTTCACTAATATACGAATCTAACATCGAAAACGAAAACTTATCATTCATAAATATATCCTCGCTTGAAGATGTGGAGATCCAATTATCACCAACGTTCGAAGGTGATAAGATGCTATCGATAGATGATGTTATGTCTTGTAAAAACGGTTCGGTCCAAAACTCATTGTTCATCAACGACCAACGTGATGATAACTCAGTACCTGTTGAACATGATAACGTTTTACATGTTAAAATCGCTGCTTCTTCCTTTTGGAGTTCTTGATCTAGGTTTTGTTTCGGATTTCCTTGATGAGGTTCTGTGGCTTCAAGGGGTTTGGTTTCTTGCACAATGTTGTCATCATGTGCCCGCTTCTTCAAATGTGTGTTCCATCGGTTTTTTATTTCATTGTCGCTCCTTCCCGGCAACCTTGCAGCTATTGCAGACCATCTACAAATGAAATAACATATGTTTTATTCTGCCACTTTCTAAAGTCTAAAACCTTAATACTATAAGCACATGCAATCATGCATACAACTTACTTGTTGCCAAGCTTTTTGTGCAAATCAACAATCATATTGTCTTCTTCTTTAGTAAAATTACCATGTTTCATGTTTGGGCGCAGATAATTCACCCATCGCAACCTGCAACTTTTCCCACTTCTCGACAATCCTAAGAGCAAAAATTAAGGACCAATAAGTACATCGAAAAACTTAATTGCATATATGGTTCAAGAATTTGTGATGTGTTTCAAACCAGCAAACTTCGGAAGTAAACCCCAGTTCCAGTGACCGTATCTTTCGATATAGGCTCGCAACTTGTCATCTTCCTCCGCACTCCATGCACCTTTCTTCACTCCATTTTTGCTAAAACTTAAGGATTTCCCCATTTTTTTGCATTCCATCTTTTAGATCGATATCTATGGTTTTTGCCTCATGGACGCTCATATATACTAAATGATATAATACTGAACGTGCTCAAATGGACTTTTCATACGAATAAATTAATTATATGTACTATATATTTGTCTATTCTTGGATTAAGTAAACTGCAGTGAGTGTACCCAATATGTTCGCTGCTCTATCTTGACGCATGCTATATATATATATTAAATGTATATTTGTGAAATGGAAAAGTAAATAAACTAATAAAGTACAAAATGAGGTTTATGATCGTAAAGGTAACCTTTATTTGTAGGGAAGACGGACGATCTATTTTTCCTGAAATCTGCTAATAATTCTAACAGATTTTGCTCTAAAGTAGATGTGAAATTAAGAAATCAACGATTTTACACACACACTTATATACACTCTCATCGATGGTACTGACAGATCAAAGAACCATATTCCAACATATCACCGATTGGACATTCACCATCTAATCTTTTAGGGTGGTGGGGGCGCTGTCGCCGTTACGACGTGGCGGGGGCTGGCTCCGAGCGGCAACACCGCCGCCGGTCCCCATGCCGCAAAATTCACATGCCACAGGGCAAGTACATGCTAAGCCACACCACCAACATTTTCACTTTTTTAAACCATTACCCATCCCACCCACCAAACTGTCACCACATTCTTTTCTCTCCTCCCCCGCCGCCGCCTCCCCGACAATTGTATGGTGGTTATTAGGGTTGTACGCAGATAAGATGGTGGGTTTGTTTTTAAGATATAGTTTTGTGGTTTATGGTGGTCAGAATGGTGATGGTGGCTGGTAGGTGGTGGTGATGGTGTTTAATTTATTTGTTTTTTCTTAAAACAATTTATAGTGTTGTGTGGTTTGAGTGCCCCTACCAATTTGGTGCGGTGTGACGTGACATTATATGATTAGTGGGTGTGTCATGTAGTGTGGTGAGAGTGAGATAAAGTACTCCCACCACCCTTACCTACATATCACCAATAGATTTTTGCGTCAGTGATGGTTGATTTAATAACAAAAAGAAAGAATATTGACAATTTTCTATAGGTGAGAACAACATGCTCCACATAAAAGAATTATGTATATTTAAACTTTTCTTATTTCAACCAAAACATATAAAACATACAAAATAGGTGCATACAATAACAAACTTTTTGTTAAAACAGAGATGGTTACGAGGAAGGGATCAGCGTCTTGGGGTGGTGAATGCTTCCATTTAACCTCATGTTCACGTCGAGAATGTGTTATAGTACACGTCTTCGCTCAACCTCAATCTACTTTCTCTGTATTTCTGCCTCACGTACGTGCATGATAATCTCTCTAAACAGCCATAAGTTTTTCTTACAAGATATTAATTACAAACATAAAACATGTTACAAATGATAAGTTGTGTATTTCTAGATCAGCAGATTATAAAAAAACATACATCCGACGAAGGATTAGGAAATGTAAGATCTTTCGGTTCTTGCAACAGGAGGGAGCACCAAGCATGAGATAGTGAGATAGTTAAGGGTACTAAATCCAAAGAGACAGACCTTATTCTACCATCTAGCACTTGATGTGTTCCTACAATTTTGTTTCACCAGCTCGTCTTATGCTTTGCTCAATGTTAAAATAGGTTTAGTCAAGTAACAATGCATTCATATTTCATACAATCCTTAACATTTGTAACCTTTTATCATCCATGTCATGATCTTCTAACTATTGTGTTTAAAAAGTGGGCATGGCCGCCCACTACCTTGCCACACCAACTTCATCGACTTTTTAGAGATAGAAATAAAGTTTCCGTCGGTTTTTAGAGAGAAGAAGAAGAAGATTGCCTAAATGTGAGTTTTTCTTGTGTTTGGTTCGGTTTCAGCTGAGTTTTCAGCCTTTGGATCGAGTTTATGTGATGTGAGTGTGTTCGGTTGTGTGTTTTGGTGTGTTTAGGTGTTAGAACTCCAAGTGCTATTGAGTTTGAGGGAGTTTTGCTCTAAGGCGGCTTGAGTTCTAGGTCCCCAGTTTTACTGTTTAAACTTGTTTTGAGGCTGAAAATGTATGCAATTAACCGTATGTTTGTACCCTTGTTTACTCGGGTGGGTGTATGCTTGGGTATGCCTTGGTTATGTTTCATGATCATATGCCTGTTTTAGGTGCTTAGAATGTTAGAAACGAGTAAGAACATGTTAGAATAATGATTAGGGTCTGAAAATAGTGTAGATCAATCAGAACAGTTGCCCATGCGCCTAAGTCCTTGCTTATGCGCCTAAGTTGCCCATGCGCCTAACTGCTTGCAGGATCGGGGTTTGTCACTCAACACAAATATTATCTCTCAAACTCACTAAGGCAGACTCAATTTGATGATGCAGGATCCCTTAAGAGTTGATAATAATATACTAAGTAAACAAACACAAATAAGTTTTGCAAGATACTTGTATATATTACTTCTCAACTCAAATTGTTACAAGACTCTTACAAGCATGTTAACAGAGTTACAATGAGAAACTATATATACTACTATCTACAGCCGACTATACTTTGATACCAGCTGGAAACTTATGACTAAAGCAAATACTACATTGCTAAAGGTAAGGTATCCTAGATAAAATACTATCTAAGATTTGGTAGTCATGACATGTCCATGACTTACCTTTGTCATCAACTAAAGTTGGTAATTGTACTAACTAAATTACTATCTAAGATTTGGTAGTCATGACTTGTCTGAGGCTTGATGATCTTCATACTTTGGAAGTCATTATCTTGAACTCTTCTAAGTGTTGAACTTTGGAAGAAGGAAGACTTTGTCTTTGGAAGTTAGAGTTCCTATTCAAAAGTTCTTTCAGCCTTGACCTTCGGAAGCTTAGCTTTTGCCTTAGGAAGTTCTACATCAGTTGCACCAAAAATATTCTAAGTGTTTGTTTTGGTTGCACCAGCCTTACTTGATCCAACACTGCCCATGCGCCTAAGTAAGGTTCATGCGCCTGCGTAGTGCCCATGCGCCCCCATAGTGCCCATGCGCCTAATGCCTTAGAAATTTTTCTGAAATTTTAGAAAAATAGAATTTAGAGACTAAGACTTGGAATGTTCTAGTGGTGATGTTTCTGTTATGCATATTGTGACATGTTTTCTTTATGTTCTTTATTATGTATTATTACGTGGCTTTACGTGGTGTGTTAATGCTCTTGTACGTAAAGTATTATCATAATGAAGCGAAAGGTCAAAGATAATGAAAAGTGGAACATAATGAATGAATGAAAGTCTTGCAAACAACATTTAAGAAGGTTCACAACTCATTGAGAGTTGTTAGCTTAACTTTGTGATTATAGCGTGCGATCTTGACTAACCCATGAGGGTTCACACATTGGGGGAGTTAGTCTTGGTGACTGGTTCCATACGTGCAATACAAGATCCTTGTCGCTTAATGTGACACCCTACACATATCCCACATCGGCCGTGGACAGGAGAGATTCCTGGTTCATAAGGAATGCCTGGCCTCTAATATCAACAACGCGTTTTGGGCGTATTGGCTGTGGATGATAGGAGAACTCCACAGTTAAGCGTGCTCAGGTGGGAGCAATCCAGGGATGGGTGACCTCCCTGGGAAGTTTTAACCCGGGCAACCAAAAGCAAATCCGTGAGCTCCTCGTGGGCAAAACGGACAATATTGTTGGTGTGAGGGGCCGGGTGTTACAGAATGGTATCAGAGCCACTCCTGTGCCGTTCGGAGTGTGGGACATACCTCACCAAGGATGGTGACTTCTCGGGCTCATCGAGGACGATGAGTCCTAACAGGGGATGCTTGTGACACCCTACACATATCCCACATCGGCTGTGGACAGGAGAGATTCCTGGTTCATAAGAAATGTTTGGCCTCTAATATCAGCAACGCGTTTTGGGCGTATTGGCTGTGGATGAGAGGAGAACTCCACAGTTAAGCGTGCTCAGGTGGGAGCAATCCAGGGATGGGTAACCTCCCTGGGAAGTTTTAACCCGGGCAACTAAAAGCAAATCTGTGAGCTCCTCGTGGGCAAAGCGGACAATGTTGTTGGTGTGACGGGCCGGGTGTTACACTTAACCTTGAGAATGAGGTGGCTTTGTGCCCAATGATGGGGGTTTAGCTTATGACAGGATCTAGATAGAAGTGAAAGATAATGAGAAGGTACGAACCGAACAAATACGTGCAATAATAAAAAATAATAATGATATTACATTGATTTATGTATGATGAATGACCATATATGAAAGTAAAGAAAATGTTTTATGGAAAGTATTTTATTTAAAAAACTAGAACTCGTTCAGCAACGCTGACTTTTATGCATTTTCAGTTGGTAGGTAACTTGTTGCTGGGGATGGCACGAGGTTGAACTATTTGGCAAATAAAGACTGTCATCCATTTTATGGAGAAATAATATTTTTGTTTTGTAATGCAACTAAATATCATTTTGTAACTTTAACAAAGATGTATTATATGGGAAAAGTAATTATTAATGCATGAAGTGGTTTTTGTTAAATTATTCCGTTGTAATGTTTTTATTATTCCAATGAATTTTAATGTGTTTTAAATATTATGCGTGATGAACGTCAAACTGAATGGGGCCTTACAAGTTGGTATTAGAGCCAAAGTTTAAGAGAATAGGTAAATTATTTCAAAAACCAATACTTTAACTGAAAATAGGACCAAATGGAAGGATGCCAGCCCAAGTAGCTATGTGCCATCAGGTAATTTCTTTAAAAATTAACCGGTATTACGTGCGTGTGCTATATGATTTATGTGCTCTTAGTAGATTTGGATACTGACAGGATAGGAAATGCTTGGAGAATGAAGAGTAAACTAAGTGGCTAATCATAACTGGTCATTGTAATTATGGACTAACTGTAGTTGACATAATCTGAGTTATTACCTTGAATGACTGTGTTGGTGTTCGAATCTTATAGTGTTTAGAAGATGGCTGGTGATAGATCTTCGAAGGCTTTGCGAGGTGGAGGTCGTGGTGGACGTGGTGCTGAGACGCATGTCACGAGGACCAAGGCTAGGGCTGCCGAAATGGCACCTGAGGAGCCCGAGACCCATCACTAGGATGGCGGTGATGAGAGTGCTAATCTGAGGGCCTCAGGGAAGGAGGTGGTAGTTGAGGAGGTCCACCAGGTCATGCAGACGATTCTGCCGTCTGTGGTGACCTAAGTGATTAGAGTTGTGAGAGAGGATGAGAAGAAGGAAAAGAAGAAGACCTCTAAGAGGGGGAATGACGGGAGAGAAGAAAGGGAGCAATCGGAGACGGAGACGGTTGCCTCGAGTGATGAGGAGGAGTAATAAGTTGTGCAAGAAACATCACGAGGCTGTAACTATGGAGCCTTTCAAAGGTATAAACCCCCAACTTTTGATGGCAATGGTATCGCTGCTGCTACTCACCAATGGGTGAGAGAATTGGATGCTATGTTGGAGATCAGCGAATATAGGGAGGATCAAAAGGTGAAGCTTGCTACCCACTCATTCGTGGACTCGGTTTTATGTTGGTGGGACAATATTTTCCAGGCCCAGGGCAGTAGGACTATTAGGAGGATGAGGTGGAGTGAGCTGAAAAAGATGGTGATCGAGGAGTTTTGTCCTCACAAAGAACTTAACAAGATTAAGAGGGAGTTCTTACAGCTGGAGGCGAGAACCATGACACACCAACAGTATACTACTAAGTTCAATGAGATGGCGAGGCTGGTGCCAGATCAAGTGCCGCCGTTATTTAGAAAGATCAAGAGGTATATTTAGGGTTTACTGGCAGATATCCGCAGGCACATGATCACCGCCCGACCAAGTACTTTTAGGCCAGTGGTTGATATGACATGGAGGTTGTATGATGAAAGAGATGTGGTAGTGGTAGAGGTGAGAAACAAGGGTGGTAGTGACAAGAACTGGAATGGAAAGCGGTTTGGACGTGGTGGTGTCACTCCAAATAACAAGAGTGCAAGGGTGGATGATCGGCGTGTAGTTACATCAGGTACGGGGACGAAGAGGTGTGGTAAATGCGAAAAGGAGCATACGGGAGAGTGTAGGTAGGGATTGAATGTATGCTTCAAATGTGGGAAGCCCAGTCATATGGAAAGAGAGTGTGGGGTTGTAAGATGTTATAACTGTGGTGAAGAGGGCCATCTGAGTAGGGATTGCAAGAAGCCGAGGGCTGAAAGTTCGAGGACAAAGAAGAAGACCGGGAATGAAGGGCCGAGAGCAAGCGCTAGAGCATTCACGATGACCCGGGAGGAGACTAGGGTGGACCCTGATGTCGTGTCAGGTACATTTCTAGTAAACCAAACTTGTGCCTCTGTGTTATTTGATTCTGGTGCTAGTAGGAGTTTTATTTCTGTTGCTCTCCGTGCTAATTTGCCTGTTAGAAGTAGAAGGATGGATGAGCCATTCGATGTAGAAACTACCATTGATAAGTCTACCAGGATTTCTGATTTGATAGAAGGTTTCGATATAGAATTAGGAGGTCATAGGTTTCCTTCTAAACTATTTTTGATGACCTTAGGCGGGTTTGATGTAGTCTCCTAGGGATGGACGGGCTAGCAGTCTATGAGGCAAATATTGTGTGTCGCTAGAAGATGATTCGACGGACAGCGCCTGACGGGAGTTCGGTGACGATCTACGGTGATCAAGTTACTATGTTTCCGAAGGTGATTTTGATGGCGGTGGTGGGGAAGTGCATGAAACGTGGATGTAGCGCCTACCTGGCTTACGTGAAGGATGTGGACACGTCAGTACCATAATTGTCCGACGTACCGGTTGTGTGTGACTTTCTGGAAGTGTTTCTAGAAGATTTACCAGGTGTGCCACCGGACCGCGAGATCGAGTTCCTGATTGACTTGATACCTGGTGCTCAACCGGTTGCCAGGGCACCCTATCGATTGGCTCTGTCTGAGATGAACGAATTGATGGTCCAGTTGCAAGAGCTGCTAGGCAAGGGATTTATTCGACCAAGTATCTCTCCCTAGGGTGCTCCGGTCTTGTTTGTAAAGAAGAAGGGCGGTAGTATGAGGATGTGCATCGACTACCGCAAGTTAAACAAGTTGAAGGTGAAGAACCGATATCCCCTACCCAGAATTGATGACTTGTTTGATCAGCTCCAAGGTGCCAGTTGGTTTTCGAGAATAGATCTTTGATCAACTATCATCAACTGAAAGTGAAGGAGCAAGATATTCCTAAGACAGCTTTTCGCACGCGTTATGGACACTACGAATTCCTCGTTATGTCATTTGGATTAACCAACACGCCAGCTGCTTTTATGGATTTGATGAATTGGGTGTGTCGACCGATGTTGGATAAATCGGTGATTGTGTTTATCGATGATATCCTGATTTATTCGAGGAGCGAGGAGGAACATGCCAAGCATATTCAAGAGGTGTTGGAGACGCTTAGAAGAGAGAAATTGCATACCAAGTTCTCCAAGTGTGCGTTCGGGTTGTGTGAAGTTCAGTTTCTGGGTCACGTGGTGAATCCCGAAGGGATTATGGTAGACCCAGCAAAGGTAGATGCGGTGATACAATGGAAGTCTCCAAAGACGCCATCCGAGAGTCGTAGTTTCTTGGGGTTGGCGGGCTTTTACAGGAGATTCATCCAATACTTTTCCAAGATAGATTCTCCATTGACCAAGTTGACCCGTAAGGACGCGAAGTCTGTATGGGGTCAAGAACAAGAGAATGCTTTTGAAGAGCTAAAGATGAGGTTGACGCAAGCTCCAGTCTTGACATTACCCGAAGGAAGCAAAGACTTCATGGTCTATTCGAATGCTTCTTATTCGGGGTTGGGTTGCGTGTTGATGCAACGAGGGAAGGTATTAGCCTACGCATCTCGACAGTTGAAGATCCATAAGGCTAATTACCCTACTCTTGATTTGAAGCTGGCCTGTGGTCTTTGTGTTAAAGATTTGGAGGCACTACTTATATGGGACAAAGTGCACTATCTTCACCGACCACAAGACCTTGAAGTTATTCTTTGAGCAGAAGGATTTTAACATGAGGCAGAGGAGATGGTTGGAGCTTATCAAGGATTATATTGTGAGATTCATTACCATCCGGGCAAGGCTAACGTAGTGGCGGATGCCCTTAAACCAATCCGGGTGAAAGCTTACCGGTTAGTGATGACCTCCGATATGATGTTACAGGTGTAGGGGTTCCAAGATGAGGCGTTGAAAGAAGATCGCCCTAACTCCGAAAGGATGAGATGTCTAGTCACGGAGTTGGGTGAAAACACTCTCGGAGTTAGAACCCGTTTTGGACGGATGTGGATCCCTCATTACGGAGACCTACAAGGGCGAATAAGGGATCAAGCTCATAAGACTCGATACTCCATTCATCCCGGTGTTACAAAGATGTATCATGATATGAAGAATTATTATTGGTGGCCGCGTATGAAGAGTGAGGTAACGGAGTATGTGAGTAAGGGCCTTACTTGCTTACAAGTGAAAGCGAAGCATTAGAAGCCATACGGAAAGATACAACCTTTGGATATACCCGAGTGGAAATGGGAGCATATCACCATGGACTTTATTATGAAGCTAGCACGTACAGCAAGGGGTACGACGCTATATGGGCGATAGTTGACCGCCTGATGAGGATTGCTCACTTTCTGCCGATCCGTGAAATGTATTCATCTGAGTGGTTAGCGGATCTGTTTATCAAGGAGGTTGTAACTCGCCATGGTGTGTCAGTGCCTATTGTGTCTGACCGTGACACCCGGTTTAATTCCAAGTTTTGGAAGAGATTTCACGATGCGATGGGAACGAGGTTACATATTAGTACGGCTTATCATCCTCAGACGGATGGTCAGTCAGAGAGGATTATACATAAGCATGACGATATGATCCGAGCATGCGTCGTTGATTTCGGAGGAAGTTGGGACGAACACTTGCCATTAGCTGAATTCTCATACAACAACAAGTATCATGCCAGTGTTGGTATGCAACCATATGAGATGCTATACGGTAGGAGGTGTAGAACGCCCGTATGTTAGGGTGACATTGGACAGAAGGAGTTGGGGAGTATTGAAGTGATCGAGGCTACGACTGAGAACTTGCAGAAGATCAAGGCCTTTATGAAAGTGGCAAAAGATAGGCAAAAGTCGTATGCTGACGAGAGACGTAAACCGATTGAATTCAAAGTGGGCGATAAGGGTATGCTGAAGGTTTCACCTTGGAAGGGTATCATTCGGTTTAGAAAGCGGGGTAAGTTGAGCCCGAGGTATATAGGGCCTTTCCGAATCAATGCTCGAGTAGGAGAGGTGGCCTATAGGTTGGAGCTGCCCAATGAGTTAAGCGGGATTCATCCAACATTCCATATATCTCATTTGAGAAAGTGCCTAGATGATGAAGATATGATGTACCACTCGAGGAAATTGAAGTAGACGAACGACTCAATTTCATGGACCAACCAGTGGCAATCATTGACTGAAAAGAAAAGAGGCTACGGAATAAAGTGGTTCCACTGGTACGAGTACAGTGAAGGCATAGGAAGGGATCCAAGTCTACATGGGAGACTGAGGAAGAGATGAGACAGCATTACCCACAACTGTTCGACGAGTGATAGGTTTCGGGGACAAAACCTATATAAGGGGGGTGGAGTTGTAACACTCGGAAATTTCTAAAAGAAAAGAAAAGAAGGGTAAAAAGAAAGAAAACTAAAATAGCCCAAGTTAAAGGGTTAAAGTTGTGCAAGAGGCAAACTTTAATATTATTGTGTATAAAAAGTGGGCATGGCCGCCCACTACCTTGCCACACCAACTTCATCGACTTTTTGGAGATAGAATGTAACCTTTCGTATTTTCGTTAAATAAAAGTTAGCATCGTTATGTTCTTGTAAGGGCCTTGTTGTCATTTATGAAACTATGTGGGTCGTTTATGCCTGATTCTTTGTTAATATAAAAGTTGATAACTTAATTTATTAACTAATAATGATAATAATAATAATGATAATAATAATATTAATAATTACAACTCTTGTTTATTATTTATTGATTTTAACTTATATCATAATAATAAAAATAAAATAAAAATAATAGTAATAATAAAAGTAATGGTTTATAAAAGTTAAACAATTAATAAGTTATAAAAATAATTAAAATTTAAGTTTAATTAAGTTCAGGGGGTAATTATGCTAATTTGGAAACCTTAACTGGAAGTTTCTAGCATAAAATAATAAAAGCTAAACTTCAGAGACCAAAACTATAAAATTATTAAATTGAACCCCCCCCTCTCCAACCCCATTTTTCCGGCCAAGTCACCTACCAAACTCTGCCCGAACTCCGGCGAGTTCGAAACCGCCTAATAACTTCGATTTAAAGCTCGAAATCATGGCAACCGGTTCGTGAACACGAATCAAACTCGGTTATGCACCTTAATTGGATTTAAATGACGGTTATGAACCCATTCAACTCAAGTAACCGATTACCCTTAATCACCAAACCGTTCGACAATTAAAATTCAATAATAGTCAAATTAATTGGAACATAAACAATCTTTTAACTAATCCTAAACCTTTAACAAACATAATTCTATCTAAAACACACGAAATCATCACATTCGAATCATCATCCTCATCGCGACCTGCTACTATAGTGTTCTTCACCTTTCGGTTGATCTTAACCGAAATTGATTGAGGCTTTTTGCTTATCAACACCATTGGAAGCTTCTGTCACCACGAATTCGAGTTTAATCACCATTATCTTCTCGAACCGGTTTCACCACAGTCGCGACTTGTTCTTCATCTGTGCACATCGACTTCATTTCAATTCAGGTAAATTAAACCTACACACACACTCGATTTAGTGTGGGGAACAAAAGCCCCAACATTAATTTGGTTAATAACATCGAATTGATGTTCAATTTTGGATTCAATCGATCTAGGGTTCATTGGTTTGGGGGATTTCGTTGGATGGTGTTTTAAAGAATTAAAACCCACACTCTTACCAGGCTTAGATGCCCTTGTCTACCGGTTAAGAGCTCATGTTTCATCCTTGGGGTCCCGGGTTCGAACCTGGGCACCCTCAATATTTTTTAAAAACGTTTTTAAGCAATTTTAATTACAGAAAATTTTATTTATTATAGAAAAACATTTTTGTAAACTTTAACAATTTCTAAGAGAACCAAATGATTTTCTGCATTTTTTCCAAATTTGAATATTTATATATCTTTTTAATAAAACAATATAACAAATGTCATTTTTAGTTTATTTCTTATAAAATGGACTTTAAATGATAGTTTAATTTCATAAATTATTATTGGTCCACACATTACTTTTAATTATTGTTTAAATCATGATTATTTCAAATAATTATAAAAATTTATTTACACTTTATATTTAAACTTTACCGATTATTATAAATGATTTACTTTCATGTCTTTATATAAAATTACTTAAATGATAGAATTCTTTTCATTGAATTAAAATATAAGGGATTCCATTATTTAATTTTATTTATCAAAACCCTAAATTTCTATTGAAACCCTAGTTCACGTTTAATCGTTAATCTTACCTTTAAACTAAATCTTGGAACTTATACGTATAGATATCTTGTAAAAGAAATCGCTGGAGCACCATTTAATTATTTGATATTACCCTTAACATCAACTTATATTACATGGGAGTTTTCATGTCCCTCTTTATATTATTTCACACCTTTTGGGATGAAACCTGTTACGTTATAAACTTGCACTTGTAAATGTCTTGATATTTGTAAATGCACTAGCAATTCATCTTTAATCTTGTCATGGTTATTTGTAATATTGTGAGACTTATATGATAGACATTTTGTGTTGACAATCTTTAACTATATCTAGCCTAGCGACGTCATAGATCTATCGGCCTGACAAGCCTATTTGGTGCTAAAGCCGAGGTTATTGCCGGCTCCTGATGACGTATGACTTGTTCATCATGGGAACCAAGTACACTTAGCTAATTGTTATAACTTGTAATGGATATCTTTGTCAAGGTTTGATTGTATCATTATGTTGTCTATAAACTTGCATTATTCGTAACCGTTGACATGAATTGCTACTTTTAAACCTATATATATGTATGTTTACCATGAAAACTCACCAACTTTTAAAGTTGACTTTATTTTTGACATGTTTCAGAAATGCTCAAGGTTTATGATTAATATTGAAGTATGCTTACATCTAGGGTTGGACATAGGAAATAAAAATACATGCCTCAAAATCTTGGAATTTTGGACTTATGTTATGTTTTATTTTGTTTGAGACTTATTGGTTATAATTTTCATTTTAAAACTTATGGTTAATCAAATTTACAATTATTGGTAGTGTTATGTGGCTATGAACAATCTTAACCCTCATATCCCGACGTTTTCGCTTTGCGGTGTGACAGATTGGTATCAGAGCCCATTACTATAGGAATTTAGGTTATTAGAAATGGTGACCTAGACTATAGTTGATGCATGAACCTTATATGAAAAATCTTTATGATCTTGCAAATATATTTGTTGCATGTTACATAATGCTACCTGTTTAGGAAGGCCTCTTAATGTGCAACTTGATGCCTTTAGTTAGGATTGCCTTGTAATTGAGAAACTTGATTGCCTAGTCCCTCCTTAAACTTATTCTTAACCCTTACCCTCACGACGATTAAATCTCTTAAACTTGTTCTCGACGACACGTGGGATCGTACGCTTTGTAACGAAAGGTTCAAATATTTAGACTTTATGTCTAATCTATGAAAATCTCATCAAGGTTTTAATTTCATTAGCCTAAAGGAATATTGTGTGACTCATAGACACCTGTATTCTGGATTTCCTGTCAAAAAGCCCTCGGGGTAAGGTAAGCATTTCGTATAAATCTCAATCAACCGTGGGACTAGTTATGCTTACCTGGGGATTTCTGGGATGAGTGATAAACTATGGTCAATATACACAAGTTCCTAAGGCAAATTGGAGTTAAGTCACCTTGACGTGTCAACGTTTCCAAATGGTAATTTGTTACCAAATGGAATCATTCCGTGTGTGTTTTATAAGTTTTGAAATATCCTTGCTTGATTTACTATCTTTACCTCAAAATTCCTATGACTAACTTACTATGTATCCAGCATGTCTCGCCATAATGGAAAGCGTGGTAGCTCCGACCGCAAAATGGCCGCGATGATCGCCTGCCAAATGGCTACCGTCATTCTGACCATGGTTGCCGAACTGAACAACACTTTGATGACCAACGCTAGCAACAACACTAATGGCAATGGAAAAGGAAAGAATAGTGCGAATCAAGGAAGAAACAATCAAACCTGCATGTTTAAGCACTTCAACTCATGCAAACCCACCAGCTTTAGTGGGAAAGAAGGAGCCACTGGACTTCTCGAGTGGTTTGAAAGTATGGAGAATACCTTTATTAATAGTGAGTGTCCCGAGGCACTCAAGGTCCGTTACGCCACGAGTGTTCTTCAACAAAGGGCACTTACGTGATGGAATAGCAAGAAAAGGAACAGAGGTGCTGATGATGTGTTAGCACTATCTTGGGATGAATTCAAGAACATGGCAATTCAAAAGTTCTGCCCAAGAAGTGAGCTATAAAAGTTGGAGGAGGAATTCTGGAATCTCAAACAAGATGGTGGAGATCATTTGGCCTACTTAACTAGGCATCATGAGTTGAGCATTCTGTTGCCTCATATAGTCGACACTGTAAATATTTGACTTCATCATCGGCATTGGTTAGCCAAACATCAAGCGGAAATCATTTGCTTCGAGAAGTGCATTCGAATTCCATTACCTTCGGGGGATACCTTGAAAGTGTGTGAAAAATCCTCCAAAGGACTCAAGCTTATGTCGTGTACTCAAGCCCGAAAATGTCTAAGTAAGAATTACATGGCTTTCTTGGCCTACGTGGTCAAAACGAAAGTCAAAGGGAAAGACCTTAAGGATGTTCCGATTGTACGAGACTTTCTGGAAGTGTTTCCCGATGACCTTAGTGGTTTACCTCCCGTGCGTGAAGTCGAGTTTAAGATCGACTTGATTCCGGGAGCGAATCCTGTGGCTAAGTCACCTTATCGACTTGCACCATCAGAAATGCAAGAGCTAGCCAGTCAACTTCAAGAACTGTCTGACAAGGGCTTTATCCGTCCTAGCTCTTCGCCATGGGTGCATCTGTTCTGTTCGTGAAGAAGAAAGCTGGATCATTCCGTATGTGCATCGATTACCATGAGCTCAACAAACTCACCATCAAGAACCACTACCCTCTTCCTCGTATTGATGATCTTTTTGACCAACTTCAAGGAGTTGTTATATTCTCAAAGATCGATTTACCATCTGGCTATCATCAACTACGAGTTCATGATGATGATATCCCAAAGACTGTGTTCCGTACTCGATATCGACACTATGAGTTCATGGTTATGCCCTTTGGGTTAACAAATGCTCCTACTGTCTTTATGGATCTCATGAATCGAGTATGCAAATCGTATTTGGATAAGTTTGTAATTGTCTTTATAGACGACATACTCATCTATTCAAAGTCCAAAACCGATCATGAGCTTCACTTGCGACAAGTTCTTGAGTTGTTGAAGAAAGAACAACTGTACGTAAAGTTTTCAAAGTGCGAATTTTGGCTTGAGGAGGTCCAATTTCTAGAAAACGTGGTGAATAGCCAAGGTATTCACGTTGATCCTACAAAGGTGGAAGCTGTGAGAAATTGGTGTATTCCTACAACCCCAACCGAAGTCCGTTCTTTCCTTGGTCTTGCTGGCTATTACCGACGTTTCATTGCCAACTTCTCTAGAATTGCGAAGCCGCTTAGTTCCTTGACTCAAAAGAATAAATCATTCGAGTGGGGGTCTGAACAAGAAGAAGCCTTTGAAGCATTAAAGCACAAACTGTGTAATGCTCCTATCTTGACCCTTCCCGATGGAAATGACGATTTCAACATATACTGTGATGCATCTAGACAAGGCCTTGGTTGTGTTCTCATGCAACGAGGAAAGGTCATAGCATATGCACCGAGACAACTGAAGGTCCATGAGGTGAATTACACGACCCATGATCTTGAACTTGGTGTTGTGGTTTTTGCCTTAAAGATTTGGAGGCATTACCTTTATGGGACGCAATGTATAGTCTACACCGATCACAATAGCCTTCAACACGTTTTCAATCAAAAAGATCTCAACATGAGACAACATCGTTGGGTCGAGTTGAATAGTGATTACGACTGTGACATTCGTTACCACTCTGGAAAGGCAAATGTTGTAGCCGATGCACTAAGTCGTAAGATTCATAACAAGATGGTCTCGTTTCAAGAAATTCACGATCAACGACAATGGTTCGATACGCTAGGAGAATTTGATACCGAGATTCTTCTAGACGTTAACGAGACTACGGTACTACTGCAAAATCTGAGGATTGAGAATGACATCGAGACTTGTATCTTGGAGGCTCAACAAGTGGTTCAAGTGGAAGGGAAAATAGGAGAAGAATTAGAGTATAATCTACAAGCTCAATTGGAAACAAAACCCAATGGATTGTTGTATTTCTTGAATCGAATTTGGGTTCCGAATCGTGATAATCTTTGTACCTTCATCATGAATGATGCTCATCAAACTCGTTACTTTATTTATCCTGGTTCCGATAAGATGTACATGGATCTATGTGGACAATACTGGTGGCCTGGAATGAAGAAAGACATCGCAACTTACGTCGCTAAGTGTCTTGCGTGTACGAAGGTTAAAGCCGGACATCAACATCTTAGTGGATTGCTTGAACAACCCGAGATTCCAATGTGGAAATGGGAACACATATCCATGGACTTCATAACCAAGCTACCTCGCACCTCTCATGGTCATGAAAGCATATGGGTGATTATTGACCGTTTGACCAAATCGGCACATTTCATACCTATACGTGACACTTACAAAACATCAAGGTTGGCGCGTATATACATTGATGAGATTATGAGCGGCGTACCTTTGCATATCATATCCCATCGAGATGCTCGTTTCACTTCGTATTTTTGGTCGTCTATGTAAGAACTCTTGGGTACTCAATTGGATTTAAGCACGGCTTATCATCCTAAAACGGACGGTCAAACCGAGCAAATCATTCAAACCCTGGAGGATTTGCTACGTCTTTTTGTCCTTGACTTTGGTGGTGATTAGGATACACATTTACCTCTCGCAGAGTTTTCTTATAATAATAGTTACCACTCGAGCATCAAGATGGCATCTTTTGAAGCACTTTATGGTAGCAAATGTCATTCCCCAATTTGTTGGACGGATATTGGTGAAAATTTCATCACTGGTCCTAAACTCATACAAGAAACGACCGATAAAGTCTCCACGATTCGTAAGAACCTTGAAGTGGCTAGAAGTCGACAAAAGAGTTATGCTGATAAACGACACAAGCCGTTGGAATTCCAAGTTGGGGATATGGTTCTTCTTAAAGTCTCACCATGGAAGAGAGTTGTTCGCTTTGGGAAGAAGGGTAAACTAGCTCCACGGTTTGTAGTACCTTTCAAGATCCTGAAAAGGATCGGGAAAGTGGCTTATAAACTAGAACTACCTTCTGATCTTAGTGGAGTTCATCCTGTTTTGCATGTCTCAAATTTGAGGAAATGTTTGGCTGACGAAAGTCTGCATGTCCCGTTGGATGACACCCAGATCGACGAGTCCTTACATTTTGTTGAGAAGCACGGTGAGGTCATGGATCGCATCATGAAAAAGACTAGAACCACTACCACCCCAATCGTCAAGCTTCGTTGGGAGAATAAACGTGGACCTGAGTTTACTTGGGAACGTGAGGACCATGTGAAGAGGAAATACTCGCACTTGTTCATTTATTTTCATTCTTAATTTCGGGATGAAATTCTTAAAAGTTGGGGAGACCGTAACCTTTCGTATTTTCGTTAAATAAAAGTTAGTATCGTTATGTTCTTGTAAGGGCCTTGTTGTCATTTATGAAACTATGTGGGTTGTTTATGCCTGATTCTTTGTTAATTTAAAAGTCGATAACTTAATTAATTAAATAATAATGATAATAATAATATTAATAATTACAACTCTTGTTTATTATTTTGAATTTTAACTTATATAATAATTTCAAAAATAAAATAAAAATAATAGTAATAATAAAAATAATGGTTTATAAAAGTTAAACAATTAATAAGTTATAAAAATATTTAAAATTTAAGTTTAATTAAGTTCTAGGGGTAATTATGTCAATTTGGAAACCTTAAATGGAAGTTTCTGACATAAAATAATAACAGCTAAACTTCAGGGACCAAAACTGTAAAATTATTAAACTGAAACCCCCCCTCTCCAACCCCGTTTTTCTGGCCAAGTCAACGGCCAAACTCCGGCAGAACTCCGTCGAGTTCGAATTAAGACTCGAAATCATGGCATCCGGTTCGTGAACACGAATTGAACTCGGTTACAAACCTTAATTGGATTTAAATGACGGTTATGAACCGATTTAACTCAAGTAAAGATTACCCTTAATCACCAAACTGTTCGACAATTAAAACTCAATAATAGTTAAATTAATTGGAACCTAAACAATCTTTTAACTAATTCTAAACCTTTAACAAACATAATTCTATCTGAAACACACGAAATCATCACATTCGAATAATCATCCTCATCGCGACTTCTTCAACTTTCGGTCGATCTTAACCGAAATTGATTGAGGGTTTTTTCTTATCAACACCATTGGAAGCTTCTGTCACCACGAAGTCGAGTTTAATCACCATTATCTTCTCGAACCGGTTTCACCACAATCGCGACTTGTTGTTCATGTGTGCACATCGATTTCATTTCAATTCAGGTAATTTAAACCTACACACACACTCGATTTAGTGTGGGGAACAAAAGCCCCAACATTAATTTGGTTAATAACATCGAATTGATGTTCAATTTTGGATTCAATCGATCTAGGGTTCATTGGTTTGGAGGATTTCGTTGGATGGTGTTTTAAAGAATTTAAACCCACACTCTTACCAGGCTTAGGCGCCCTCGCCTACGAGTTAAGAGCTCATGTTTCATCCTTGGGGTCCCGGGTTCGAACCCGGGCAACCTCAATATTTTTTAAAAACGTTTTTTAAGCAATTTAATTACAGAAAATTTTAATTATTATGGAAAAACATTTTTGTAAACTTTAACAATTTCTAAGAGCACCAAATTATTTTCTACATTTTTTTCAAATTTAAATATTTAAATATATTTTTAATAAAATAATATAACAAATGTCATTTTTAGTTTATTTCTTATAAAATGGACTTTAAATGATAGTTTTGATTTAATAAATTATTATTGGTCCATATGTTACTTTTAATTATTGTTTAAATCATGATTATTTCAAATAATTATTAAAATTTATTTACACTTTATATTTAAACTTTACCGATTATTATAAATGATTTACTTTTATGTCTTTATACTAAATTATTTAAATGGTAGAATTCTTTTAATTGAATTAAAATATAAGTGATTCCATTATTTAATTTTTTTATCAAAACCCCAAATTTCTATTGAAACCCTAGTTCACGTATAATCGTTAATCTTACCTTTAAACTAAATCTTGGAACTTATACGTTTAGGTATCTTGTAAAAGAAATTGTTGGAGCACCATTTAATTATTTGATATTACCCTTAACATCAATTTATACTACATGTGAGTTTTCATGCCCCTCTTTATATTATTTCACACCTTTTGGGGTGAAACATGTTACATTATAAACTTGCACTTGTAAACTTCTTGATACTTGTAAATGCACTAGCAATTCATCTTTAATTTTGTCATGGTTATTTATAATATTATGATACTTATATGATAGACATTTTGTGTTAACAATCATTAACTATTGCTAGCCAAGCGACGTCATAGATCTATGGGCCTAACAAGCCTATTTGGTGTTCATCATGAGAACCAAGTACACTTAGCTAATCGTTATAACTTGTAATGGATATCTTTGTCAAGGTTTGATTGTATCATTATGTTGTATATAAACTTGCTGCAGGACCGTTTAAGGGCTTTAACACAATTACAACACAACAACACAAAGAGGAGATTAACTAAACTTTAATCAAACAGTGAACTGGGTAAACCAAAGTGATACAAAGAACACAAGTAAAGCAAGAGACAGAACAAGAGAGTATGGGTTTCAAGGAGGCAGTATATTGCTTTCTCAAGTTCTTTTACAAGTGTTACAAAGCATAAAGAAAGATACAATAACTTGGAATACTTATACTACAACCTACAGCCGGCTATACTTTGAAAGCCAGCTGGATACAATTGACTAGACACTAACAAAATCAATTGTAGGATCAAAAGGCATATCTGCCTTTTGACCTTGTGACTATGACATGCCATAGCTCACATCCTTATACATTACAAAAAGGATAAAGTACATAAAGTGGAAAGTTACAGACTCAAGACCTCAATGTACAGTTACCAAAAGCATGGACCTTTTTTTCCAACTCATGTAAGTTGGTGTCTTTACAGAGATGCAGCGGAAAAGGTGCTTTATGGAACAGTACATCAGATAAAGCATGTGTACTAAAAGTCTTCGGAAGAAATCTGTCTTCATAGGTTGAAGCTTCGGAAGACTTTGTCTCTGAGGCTTCGGAAGACTTCATGTTTGGCTTCGGAAGATATTGGTCTTGGCTTCGGAAGATTTTACACTTAGAGTATTTTCTAATGCATTGTGTAAAACTTCCGAAGCATTCTTCACTTCAGTACTTAGTGCATGTTGCTGAGATACTTTGGATGTTTTGGGTTGCATCAGACTTAAGGAATCCTTACAAACTCCCCCTAGGCTGATGCTACCAAAACACTTAGAAGATCTTCAAATGTTGGTAGTCTTCAGTACAATCAAGACCATTCCTTTCTTCATTAGATGGTCAGGATCATCAAGACTCTCATAGTATCTTCTCATCTCAAAGAGATCATGCAGAGGTAAGTTGATTATGTCTTGCCATGAGTAGACATTCTCAACACCTTGATCTTTGATAACATTCCATCTTTCTGGATTGGTAGAATAAGTCCAGGACAAGATGGGTGTCTCAGTTGTTAGAGGAGCCACTTGCATAGGTGTTGATTGGGCTGCCTCATCATGCACTTCCTCAGGTTGATCTGATTCAGCCTGAGGTGCAGAGGTAGATGACTTTGGCTTCTTCTTCTTAGTCTTTGGTTTAGAAGCCATTCTCTTCTTCCTCTTAGATGACTTTAACTGAGAAGACTGGTCTGCAGCACCATGTTGATCATCAGTGTCTTTCTCAGTTGGGTGTTCCTCCCTCACAGGTTCAGAAGGAGAGGGAGTTTGACCCTGCCTTGGATCAGAAGATGAAGCTTGCTGAGGCTCAGCTGGAGGTTCTGGTTGAGGTGTCTCTGGTTGTTCAAACTTGACCTCCACTTCAGGTGGGACTTGACTTGGAAGAGAGTGCAAGTCAATAAGTTCTCCACTTTTAATCTTCTGCTTGATCACCCTTATATGCTCATCCATTGTAGATAGAGACATGGGGCCAAGTCTCCTTCCGGAGAATCCATATAGCTTCAAGAAGCTCACCATTCTTTGTCTGTCAGCAGACTTCTTTGCATTCTTTTGAATGATGGCTCTTGACTTTGCAGCTTCTTCCCTTAGCTTCCTTTTGGTTGTTTTTCTTTCTTTGACTAGCTCAAGCTCAAGTTGCTTTAGGTACTCGAACTCAATGAAGTCATAGGACAGGGGAAGAAGTGCATCTGCCTGATAGAAGCCTGTGGCACTCAGGTAGTTGATCATCTTGATCCTATCTTCTTCTTTATCTACCTGAGGTTCTTGTGGAGCCACATCTTCCTGTGCAGGACTTTCTTGACCTAGAGAGAGAGAGAGTGGGAGCATGCTTGTAAAGTCTTTTCTGTCTCTTCTCCTCTTTGAATTGGAGAAGTAACCTTGCATCCTCTTTCTCCTTCATCTCTCTTGACACTTCCATGTCAGCCAGTTCATTTAACTCTTCTAAGGGGAGGGAGATGATTTCATCAATATCATAGTTCCTGGTCTGTAAGTAGGTAATCCTGACTGCCCTTAACTCATCATCTTGAGTATTTGGTCTGGGAGCAGCCCTGATTGCAGCTTGCATGAAGCTAGATGACCCAGTAGAACTTTCTCCCCTTAGTCTCCTTTTCCTCTCTCTCTCTCTTCCTCCTCAATTTCCTCAGGAATCATTATCCTTTTCCCTTTGTCACCAACAGACCTTTGTGACTCAGGGTGGATTAAGGCTTGGCCTTCATTGCTTGGTGTAGCTTCCATGCTCTGGCCAGAGAGAGGCTGAGAAACACCTTCACCAGCAGGTGTCTCAGTTGGAGTTTGGACCTCTGCAGCAGTTGTTGATGATGAGATAGGGGTCTCAGGTTCTGCCACTGGGCCTTCAGTTAAGGTTTCCCCTATGAAACTAATCTTAGGGTCCACCTCAACATCCAGTTGACCGATGACATTGCCTGATTGCCTAAGTCTCCTTCTTAGAGAGAACTCTACAAGGATCCTGTCTTGGATTCTTTGAGCCAGCCTGTCAGCTTGTCTTGAATTGCTTGGATTGACAAGTGGCATGTTGATTAAATCCAGTCTTTCATAGAAGCTCAGGCTTTGGAACTGAAAAACTTCTTGTTGGCCTTGAACTCTGTGAAGTATAAGGGCTCTTCTGTCATCATCATACCTCCACCTTATGATGTAGTTGCCAGTTCCTTGTGGTGGAGATGAGACAGCCCTTGGTATACCTTCCTCAAAGAGACTCCTGATGAGTGAGTCTATAGATTCCACATTAATGTGAACTTGAGGAAGTTGCTGAGAATGCACAACAGCAAGTGAGGATGGTGAGTCCTCTATGTCCATTCTTTTTGAAGAACTCCCAGGTTCTGTGGTTGTAATAACTTTCTCCCCCTTTTTGGTAGCATCACCCACTTGCATAGGTGAGCTGGAGGATAAGTCAATCACTTCCACAGGTTCTTGTGTTCCTGGTTGAGCTCTCCTTAAAGGTCTCCCAGCTAGTTTTTCCTACAGATATGAAATCTGAAGTTGCTGATCATTGACCCTGTTTTGTAAGGTAGTCACCTGAGATTCCAAGTGACTAACCTTAGAGACTAAATAGGTGCATGTTTTTGACAATTTCTGCACCTTTAGTCTCAAATTCCCCTCTTCTTCATCAGAAGAATCATTGGGGGATGAGATGATTGGACCAAAGTCCTCTCTCTCACCACCAGCTTGAGTTTCTTGGCTGCTGGTTTTCCTCTGCTCACTGGCAGCCTCAGTTGAGATGCTAGTGGGCTGAGTTGCCATGGTTGAGGTCTTAATGATGTAATCACTTTCAAAAGTGAGAGCCTCTTCCATATGGACATCCTGAACAGGTTCAGAAGTGTCCACCTCAGTAATAGGTGACTGATGTGGGATAGACTGAGGAGAGTCAGAGGTACTCATCTCTCTTTGAGTAGGGGAGGAGAAGAGAGACTCATGGTACTCACTGAATCCTAAGTCTTCATCAGTATAGAAGGATAGGTTGGGAATGGGTTGGTTGAGATCCAAAGGCTGGGGATGGTAGCTGTCCCCTGAAGGTTGTTCACTTGAGTGTTGAGACTCAGAGTGAAGGCTTAAGGCTGTTGGGCTAGTGAGCTCATCAGGGTGAGCTTGAGGAACCTCAGCCTGATAGGTGAAGTAATGGGAGTGGTTTGCTCCTCAGGAGAAGTGGGAGCTCTAGTGTCCACTTCTTCCTGTAAGGTTGAGTATATGGGGGCCTGCACAGACTCAATAGCCTGAGCAGGGGTTCGTTTGGATTTTCTTTGGTAGGTGAGGGTGATTTCTGGTCTTTTTAGGGGTAAGGTTAAGAGAGGTGTGGGTTCAACACTAGCTTGTGTTGCTAGGTTGTCACCTTGAGCAATGAGCTCTAACATTTTTGGGACTAGGGCTGTTTCTACCCCTGAGAAGCCTACAGTTGGCTTCTTCATTATTTTAAAGATGCCGGGCTTCATCTGTCCCAATTTAAGAATATTACTTGTTTCCCTCAACTGTGAGCCCAGTTCACAGTTGAGAATGTGTTGAACATATCTAGGAAACATGTAATACTCTAAGGAGTCTAAGTTTGCAAGTAAATTAGTATAAACAAATTGTGAATACCTGAACTTGACCCCCTGAACCATTCCATGAACTATAAAGGAGAGATCCTCAGGAATCTGGTCCCATCCACCATGCTTGTTTGATAAGCTGTGGATAACCACATGGAGCAGGAATTTCCATTGGGATGAGACCTTCCCTTTCCGAAGGTCTTTACAGAGAAATCTCCCTCATAGCCCATCTGCTCAAAGAAATGATTAACAGCTTCCTTTGGGAAGGACACCTCACCTTCTTCATCATCCAGCTGCAAATGTTGGTTAATGATGGCCGGAGTGATGAAGATTGTCCTCCCTTGCACTGTGGCAGACAGTGCCTTCTCCCCATCCATAATGACCTCTTGGCAGGTCTTCCAGAATTCAAGCAAGTGATCCTCATATAGAGTAGGATCAATGGTCAGGGAGGTGAAATAGTTGGATAGAGTCAAGAATTGGCAAATCTCTGAGAAACTTGCATCTTTCTCAGAGCTTAACAGAGCAACTTGATTATGTTGCCTGTGAAGTTGCATGGAGAAATCTGGGTTGTTTCTGCGGTTAAGGTTGGCCATTTCAGAAGCTTAAGGGTGAAGAAAGGTAGAAAGCAAAGGCGGTTTAGAGAATTAGGTTAGAGGAATAGTAGAATTGAGGAAGATAGTGGGAAAGAGGGGGAACCGTTGGGTATTTATGTGAAAAGGGATTTGAACCAAAGTTAATGAAAGAGGATAAACTTTGAAATCCGGAAGTCGGTCCCACCTCTGAAAAGGTAGTTTACTTTTGCTCAAAAGTAGTTTTCTTGGAATTCGAAAAGCTTCCGAAGGTAATTTGTCTTCGGAAGTTTTGATTGAAAAAGCTTCCGAAGCTAAAATGGCTTCGGAAGATTTTCCTGAGAGTCTTGAAGATTTATGCTTCGGAAGAGAAATAAACCCTTGGATGCTTTGTATAAGAACAAAGCTTCCGAAGGTTAATTTTGCTTCGGAAGGAAAAGGTCCTTAAAATAAATAAGTGTCTGAGATAAGAATTTTAAGCTTCGGAAGATGAATTTTGACTTCTTCCGAAGGTAAAAATCTTAGACAGTTATTTATTTTGAAGACATGTTTTTCTTCCGAAGATAAAAATTTATCTTCCGAAGTATCAGAAAATTTTCAAGAATCTAAGGAAAGTCTTCAAAAAGAATTTTATCCAAAGAAAACATGAGCTTATGAAAGTGATGAACTAGACAACTTAGGACACACATATTTTAAGAAGAAATAATTAGAATTAGTTTTAAGAAAAAGTCTACTCAAAGTTAATCATCCCAATAGCTGATATCAGATACTTAAATCTCTGTTCATCAAAAGCTTTTGTGAACAGATCAGCATATTGTTCATCTGTATGAACTTTGACTAGTTTAATTAATCCCTTTTCATAGTTATCTCTTATTAAATGATACCTGATGTTGATGTGTTTGGTCCTTGAGTGCTGCACAGGGTTCTCAGTGATAGAGATAGCACTATTGTTGTCTATGTGGATAGGAGTCTCTTTGAAGTTAAATCCATAGTCCAGCATCTGATTTTGAATCCAAAGCACTTGAGCACAGCAGCTTGCAGCAGCAATGTATTCAGCCTCAGCAGTTGATGCAGACACACAGGATTGTTTCTTGCATTGCCATGAGACAACCCTTCCACCAAGGAATTGACATCCCCCAGATGTAGACTTTGCAGTCATGTTGCAACCACCATAATCACTATCTGTATAGGCATACAGATTGAAATTAGGATTCTTTGGATACCATAGACCAAGTGTTGAAGCACCTTTGAGGTATCTTAAAATCCTTTTCACAGTGATTAAGTGAGACATCTTAGGGTTGGCTTGATATCTTGCACAAATACATGTAGCAAACATGATATCAGGCCTGCTAGCTGTAAGATACATAAGAGACCCAATCATAGCCCTGTATAAGTGTTCATCTACACACTCCCCCTCAAGATCTGGACCAAGGGAGTGGTTTCTGGCTATGGGTGTCTTAGCAATCTTACAATCAGTCATGTTGAACCTCTTGAGTATGTCTTGAACATACTTTGACTGACTTATGAAGATGCCATCTTCAACCTGCTTCACTTGAATTCCCAGAAAGAAGTTGAGTTCTCCCATTGAACTCATTTCAAATCTGTCTTTCATCAGCTTCTCAAAGTCTTTGCAGAGCTTTGGATTAGTTGAACCAAAGATGATGTCATCTACATATACTTGAACCAGCAATAAGTCATTTCCCTGTCCTTTGATGAAGAGAGTTCCATCTATAGTACCTCTCCTGTATCCATGTTTACAAAGATACTCAGATAGTGTCTCATACCACTTTCTGGGTGCCTGATGCAGCCCATAAAGAGCTTTGTCAAGCTTGCAGACATAATCAGGATGATCAGGGTCTACAAAACCAGGTGGCTGTTTGACATAAACCTCCTCATCAATCACTCCATATAAGAAAGCACACTTTACATCAAGTTGGTAGACCTTGAAGTTCTTGGATGCAGCAAATGCCAGGAATATCCTAACAGCTTCTAGTCTTGCTACAGGAGCAAAGACATCAGTGTAGTCAATCCCTTCTTCTTGTGTGTATCCTTGAACAACTAGTCTTGCCTTGTTCTTGATGATGATTCCTCTATCATCCTTCTTATTCCTAAAAACCCATTTGGTTCCAATGGTAGTCTTCCCATGAGGAAGAGGACAAAGGTTCCAAACTTTCTGCCTTTTGAATTGAAGCAGCTCTTGTTGCATAGCTTCAACCCAACTTCCATCCTTTAGAGCTTCATCAACTTTCTTGGGCTCTATCTGAGATAAGAAACAAGAGTGAAGACAAACATTTGCTTCATGGGTTTGTCCTCTTGTTCTTACCCCTGTGACAACATCTCCAATGATGTTTGTGGTGGGGTGAGACTTGTGGATCCTTAGCTGAGGGATCACAGCAAGTTGCTGAGAAAGATCCAAATTTGAGAAATTTAGATCTGGCCTGGAAGATTCACCCTCCACATTATCACACTTATCAAGATTAACTTGATCCAATGAGTGTGTGACATCATTGATGTTGTCATCTATGGTATGGTTATTAGCATCAAGAAATTCCTGATCACTATCACCATCACCATTGTTGTCTTCTACAAGTGAGGTGTCTTTATCTGGTTGAGAGGCCTCTGAGCTGGAATTTGAAGGCATACCAGATGTATCAGCTGAATTTGTCATTGTTGTGCTGATAGAAACCTCATTTGCTGAAGTAGTTCCAACTGGAGCTGAAGATGTATGAGTTGAGGGTCTTCCTAGCTCAAATCTTGGATCAGGATCACCTGTATTTAAATTTTCTGCAGATCCTGAAACATGCTCACAAGATTTGTTAAAACAGTTGGTAACTAAATCAAGATCAAACAGCCAATCCGGACCAGAACCAGCCACACAAGGTGTGTGCTCATTGAAAGTCACATTGGCTGACTCCTCAACAATTCTAGTTCTGAGATTGTATACTCTATAAGCTTTAGCTTGAGAAGAGTATCCAATGAAGTGTCCATCATCTGATTTCTCAGCAAACTTGGCAATTTGATCTTTGGTATTCAAGATGGTGCAGGGACATCCAAATGACCTGAGAAAACCAATGAAAGGTTTCCTCTTGTGCCAAAGTTCATAAGGAGTCTTACCATGTGTCTTAACTACTAAAACTCTGTTTTGCACATAGCAAGCAGTATTAACTGCCTCTGCCCAGAAGGTGATAGGCAGTTTAGAGTCAGACAACATAGTTCTTGCAGCTTCAATAAGTGTCCTGTTTCTCCTCTCAGCAACTCCATTTTGCTGAGGAGTCCTGGGAGCACTATATTGTCTTGTAATACCTTTTTCATCACAAAATGTATCAAGGATTTGGTTCTTGAATTCAGTTCCTTGATCACATCTTATGGTTTTGACCTTGTGATCACATTGATTCTCAACTTTTAAGATGAAATTCTTCAGAATCTCAGGGGTTTCATCCTTAGTTCTAAGGAAGAAGACCCAAGTGAATCTTGTAAAATCATCTGTGATCACCAGACAGTAAGAGGTCCTTCCTAAACTCATTACACTGGTGGGGCCAAAGAGATCCATATGTAACAAGTGTAGGGGAGTAGTGATGGAGTTCTTTTCCTTAGGCTTGTGAGATACCTTGTGTTGCTTCCCTTTCAGGCATGCAACACAATGATCATCACTTGTAAACTCTTTCTTTGGCATTCCAGTTACCAGATCATGTTTAATTAATTTATTCATGTTCTTAAAGTTTACATGGCACATTCTTTTATGCCATAGGAAAGACTCATCACTATTTGCTTTAGATAGAAAGCATGAAACTTCTCCAGAGGGAGATGTTTCTTGCAAATCCATCTTGTACATGTTCCCTTTCCTGGGGGCTCTGAGCAGGATATGCTCATGAGGAATGACCACTCCAGGCCTGAGAACAATGACTCTGATCACAAAATTGGGATACACTCAGAAGATTGTACCCAAGCTCCTTAACAAAGTTTACCTTCTCAATGCTGAGCTTACCATTTGTGACCTTGCCCCTTCCAGAAATGTAACCACCTTCATCTCCTCCAAAAGCAACTGGTCCTCCATCAATTCTCTCAAAATTATGGAGTAGAGACCTATTGCCTGTCATGTGCCTGGAACAGCCACTGTCAATTATCCAGACATTCCTGTTTGTCTTGAGCTGTTCCTGCACAAAGAAAATGATTAGTTACATTTGGAAACCCAAGCCTTACTTGTCTTGGGCTCATTAAGTGTAATAGAAGGTAATGCAACAGTAATAGATCCTATGGTTGTACTATGGGGATCTTCAGCTGTTGTTGATGGAGAAACCTCAGTCATTTGGTCTTTCTTAGACTTCCACACCACCTTTGGAGTCTTGGACTTGACCTTCAAAACCTTAGAAGCTTTTGGAACTTCACAAGTTTTGATGACTGAACCTTCGGAAGAATCTACAGTCACTGCAGCAGACTTTAGTGCTTCGGAAGAACTCCTTTCTTCCGAGACCAACTTTGCTTCCGAAGGTAATTTTCCATTTACCTTCTTCTTTGATTTGGAGCTTCCGAAGGAAACAGACTTTCCTTTCGAAGCTTGAGACTTCTTGAGACTCTTTGAAGTCTTTGTATTGGTCATGTGGACAGTACTTTTAGGATTGTATGGGCAATCCTTAGCAATGTGAGAAGTACTTTCACACATGACACACAACATTTTCTTCTTCAAACAAGTCTCCTTTTGAGAGCAAGACTGGCTTTGGTCACATCCCTTCTCCACCTTCATCTTGGTAGATGCTGAGACAGTTCTTTTGGGCTGTGAACTGTTCTTGGAGTTTGATGGTCCAGGCTGTGCAGCAGTGGTACACAGCAGCTCAGTCTTCTTCTTTGCACTGAGATGATTTGAACAAGAACCATGACTCTTAGCTGAGGAGTCTTGGTTGATGTCTTCAGTCCTTACTACTTTGAAACCTGCAGAGATAAACACTTGTTTCTGCTTAGCATCAAAAGTAGCCTTGATTTCTTGAGCCTTCTTTGCTTTCCTTTTGCTCTTCCTGATCAAGTTCTTTCTCTTGGACTTGGTCATCACAGTTGATTTCTTCTCCTCAGAAGGATAGTGGCCCTTGGAAGAATCCTCTTCTTCACTCTTCTCAGAGGAATTCTTCACTATCACTTCTTCATCATCCTCACTTATAGGATCTATGAGAGGAAGCTCATCTTCACAAGTTCCACACCTAGGAGATCTTACAGACAAGATTGTGTGTGGAGGAGCTATCTCATTTGATCCCAGTCCCTGTCTATTTTGATAGCACACTTTGTTGTGCAGGGATGAGGATATCATGTTCTTGAAGGTCTCTTCTTCAAGAACACTTTCTCTGCCTTGGCTTTGCTGATCACAAGCTCAGCCTGGCACTCAGTCAACTTAGTTATGAGATCTTGGATCTGAGTTCTAAAATCTGTATGTTCATGTTTTAGTACTGAAATGGTTTTCTCCAAGTCCTCTATCTTTAACTTGTAATCATTTTCAGACTTTCTAAAATCAGATTTTAATATGTTTAATGACTCAAGATCAGATCTCATCTCTAAGTTGTAGGACCTGTATCTATTTACTTTAGCAATGCATTCAGGAGTGCAGAGATGTTCCAATACCTTGGCTTCATCATGGTCAGCCATCAGTGCTTGGTTTGGAGAAGCATCTTCCACCTGAAAGCTCCAGTCAAAGCCTCCCTCTTCAACAGCAACAACAGCATGTTGCTTTGTCTTCTCAGCCTGAGGGGCTTTGTCAGTGTAGTTTGGTCTGGGTTGTGTTTGGCCCCCATTTGCTTTAGGTGCCTTACACTCCCTAGCAAAGTGACCCATAAGGTTACAGTTGTAACACTTAACTTTGCTTTTATCCAGCCCAAACTTTCCACTGGTAGCATTGCTTGGAAATCTTCTTCCTGTCCTCTTGTAGAACTTCTTGGCTCTGTGAGTGAGGAGAGCCATCTGCTGAACTATCTCCATGTATTCCAGGTCATCTGGATGGATACAGTCCAGGTCTTCAAGAGTGAAGAGATAATTCCCACAGCTTCATTAGTAGACACAAAGGCTTGAGAAGAACTTGTTCTTGGAATGGGCTTCCTTGAGTAAAGTTCTCCCTTGGTGTCTCCGGGAAGGTGATGAAAGGACCCTTTTATGAGTTGTCAGGGTAGCATATGAGATGATGTTGGGGTTCTATGCTGTCCCTTTCAACCACATGAAGGGCTGAACCCATTTGATTGTTGGAGTTGCCAGATGAACCTTGCATGTTCATCTCCATCTGGTATCCACTGAGAATCCCATACAACTCTGTAAGAGTAAGAGTTTTAAGGTTCTCAGTCCTCTTGATCACCACACAATAGTGTGTCCATTGCCTAGGAAGTGAGGACATGAACTTCCTTACAATGTCCCTGTTCTCAAGAGGAACTCCTCCATCCACTAAGGTATCCATAATCTCAACATACCTGAAGTATTGTTGGGTCATGGTTTCACCTGCTTTGAAGGTGAAATTTTCAAACTGCTGCTTAAGAAGATCTTTCTTGTTCTCCTTGGCTTCAGAGGAGCCTTCATACATCAGCTTCAGTGCATCCCACAGCTGTTTAGCTGTTTTGCACTTCTTAAAGCCTCTGTATACAGAGTTTGGGAGAGCAGTCTGAAGAGCAGTCATGGCCTTCCTATCAATCTCTACTCTTTTTCTATCTTCATCTGAGTAGTTGGCCACATCTTTAGGAATCATACCAGCACCAGTAGCAGAGGGGGTGCTGGGTATGAAAGGTCCATTCTCAACAGATTCCCACATTCTTGAATCAAGAGACCTGATGAAGCCTTCCATCCTCATGCACCAGGTGTCAAAATCATCAAGAGTGATCAGTGGGGATTTGTTCATGGTTCCAGTCTCCATATCAGTCTTTGAGATGGAAGCCATTTGAAGAGTTTAGTTTTTGTGTGTGTGAGGGATCTTAAGATGGTTAGATCTTATATCAAGAGCCTGGAAAGCTCTGATACCAATTGCAGGACCGTTTAAGGGCTTTAACACAATTACAACACAACAACACAAAGAGCAGATTAACTAAACTTTAATCAAACAGTGAACTGGGTAAACCAAAGTGATACAAAGAACACAAGTAAAGCAAGAGACAGAACAAGAGAGTATGGGTTTCAAGGAGGCAGTATATTGCTTTCTCAAGTTCTTTTACAAGTGTTACAAAGCATAAAGAAAGATACAAGAACTTGGAAAACTTATACTACAACCTACAGCCGGCTATACTTTGAAAGCCAGCTGGATACAATTGACTAGACACTAACAAAATCAATTGTAGGATCAAAAGGCATATCTGCCTTTTGACCTTGTGACTATGACATGCCATAGCTCACATCCTTATACATTACAAAAAGGATAAAGTACATAAAGTGGAAAGTTACAGACTCAAGACCTCAATGTACAGTTACCAAAAGCATGGACCTTTTCACCAACTCATGTAAGTTGGTGACTTTACAGAGATGCAGCGGAAAAGGTGCTTTATGGAATAGTACATCAGATAAAGCATGTGTACTAAAAGTCTTCGGAAGAAATCTGTCTTCATAGGTTGAAGCTTCGGAAGACTTTGTCTCTGAGGCTTCGGAAGACTTCATGTTTGGCTTCGGAAGATATTGGTCTTGGCTTCGGAAGATTTTACACTTAGAGTATTTTCTAATGCATTGTGTAAAACTTCCGAAGCATTCTTCACTTCAGTACTTAGTGCATGTTGCTGAGACACTTTGGATGTTTTGGGTTGCATCAGACTTAAGGAATCCTTACACTTGCATTATTCGTAACCGTTGACATGAATTGCTACTTTAAAACTTATATATATATATGTATGTTTAACCCATGGAAACTCACCAACTTTCAAAGTTGACTTTATTTTTAACATGTTTCAGGAAATGCCCAAGGTTGATGATTAATATTGAAGTATGCTTACATCTAGGGTTGGACCTAGGAAATAAAAAGACATGCCTTGAAATCTTGGAATTTTGGACTTATGTTATGTTTTATTTTGTTTGAGACTTATTGGTTGAAATTTTCATTTTAAAACTTATGGTTAATCATATTTACAATTATTGGTAGTGTTATGTGGGGTTGAACAATCTTAACCATCACATCTCGACATTACCGCCGTTAAGGTTGGGGTGTGACATAGAAAGAAAGTTTCCATCGGTTTTTAGAGAGAAAAAGAAGAAGATTACTTAAAGATGAGTTTTTCTTGTGTTTGGTTCGATTTCAGCTGGGTTTTCAGCCTTTGGACCGAGTTTATGTGATGTGAGTGTGTTCGGTTGTGTGTTTTGGTGTGTTTAGGTGTTAGAACTTCAAGTGCTCTTGAGTTTGAGGGAGTTTTGCTCTAAGGCAACATTAGGTGAGTTCTAGGTCCCCGGTTTTACTGTTTTAAACTTGTTTTGGGGCTGAAAATGTATGCAATTAACCTATTTATAACTTTTGGTATGTTAACCGTATGTTTGTACCCTTGTTTACTCAGGTGGGTGTATGCTTGGGTGCTTAGAATGTTAGAAACAAGTAAGAACATAGTGTAGGTCGTGATCATATGCCTATTTTAGGTGCTTAGAACTCGTATGTTTGTACCTTTTTAACCTTTTTATAACTTAGTTATGTTTCATGATCATATGCCTGTTTTAGGTGCTTAGAATGTTAGAAACAAGTAAGAACATGTCAGAATGATGATTGGGGTTTGAAAATAGTGTAGGTCGATCAAAACAGTTGCCCATGCGCCTAAGTCCTTGCTCATGCGCCTAAGTTGCCCATGCGCCTAACTTGCCCATGCGCCTAACTGCCCATGTGCCTAAGTAAGGTTCATGCACCCGCATAGTGCCCATGCACCCCCTTAGTGCCCATGCACCCAAATAGTGCCCATGCGCCTAATGCCTTAGAAAAGTTTCTGAAATTTTGGAAAAATAGAATTTAGAGACTAAGACTTGAAATGTTTTAGTGGTGATGTTGTTGGTGTTATGCATGTTGTGACCAGTTTTCTTTATGTTCCTTATTACGTGGCTTTACGTGGTGTGTTAATGCTCTTATACGTAAAGTATTATCATAATGAAGCGAAAGGTCAAAGATAATGAAAAGTGGATCATAACGAATGAATGAAAGTCTTGCAAGCAAAATTTAAGGAGGTTCACAACTCATTGAGAGTTGTTAGCTCAACTGTGTGATTATAGCGTGCGATCTTGGCTAACCCATGAGGGTTCACACACAGGGGGAGTCAGTCTTGGTGACTGATTCCATACGTGCGAAACGGGATCCTTGTCGCTTAAACCCGAGAATGAAGTGGCTTTGTGCCCAACGATGGAGGTTTAGCTTATGGCAGGATCTAGATAGAAGTGAAAGATAATGAAAAAGTACGAAACGAACGAATACGTGCGATAATGAAAGATAATAATGATATTACCTTGATGTATGTACCATGAATGACCATGTACAAAAGATAATAACAAATACCTTGATGTATGTACGTGCGATAAAAATTTTACGTCATAAATAAAAATGAGAAGCATGTGCTTGTCGTAAATGTGTGTCATGGTTTTGAATACATTACCCACGGCCATTTTAAATGTGCAATCACCCATTTGCATGACTTTCATAGTTGTTTTATCATATAATATAAAATAAACTACGTATATTGCAAAACAACGTTGTTTCGTACAATATTCATAACACATAAGTGACATTTCAAAGTTAACTACAACATTTCATTTCAAGTTAGATACAAAATTTCAATGAAAAATAAAGTTTGCAACAAAAATTGACCAACTCATCATTCCTTCCCCAACTTAGAAAATTTGGAGAGAAAATGAACAATATCAAATTGAAGATTAACGAATTTAATTAAACACAATTAGGCTTACATTCAAACGCATGTCTTATATTTTTTTACAAATATGTAAAAAGAAACCCTTTGACCAAAACCAAATTTTGACCAATGATTGTCAATGTAGCAACTGTGATCCATGGTAAAAAAAGCACGAGCATATGGGTAATTCCCCTCTTCTTTTTTTATCATTAATGATTACTTGACTCATAAGGAATTAGATAACTATAAATAGAATCATCTTAGTCAACACTAGCAACCGATCCCAACTTCAAACACCATGTATCTCCATTTAAAGATGTGTTGACTTATGAGTCGGTTAGACAACAAAATTTTTAAGAGTCTTACCTTATATGAGCTTGAAAAACTTTCAAAATAAGAGTGTGACCTTGATTTTCCACTCTTGAAGCCCTTGCTCTCATCAAAACCACTTGATACTCCTTAGTATTCTTGGCAAAAACCTAGCTAAAAAAAGGAGATTGTTTAGGTGTTTTAGTGTTAATCATTGGTGACGATCTCCACTGTGTTTATTTTTAATGGTGTCAAACAAGTTAAAATCATCACATCTACTTTCAATACATGTAAAAACAAATGTAAATATTCTTCAACATAAAATGTTTACTCAAATGAACATTAAAAAGACATGTAAATATTATTCAACATAAAATGTTTACAAAAATAAACATTAAAAAGACATGTAAATATTATTCAACATAAAATGTTTTCTCAAATGAACCTCAAAAAGACAGATTAAAAGGCTGATAAAATAACAATAAAACTAGCTCGACAAAATAGAGTAGTTGGAAGCCTATACATACCCACAAGCTTTATTTAACTAATTCTATGACATCTATCCATCGCCTGTAAATCTATTTGAGGATTGTGCACTCTGAATGCATACTGATGATCAAAACCTAAAAATGGTACTGGATGCAATTATATAAATGCCATCAGGAGTAAACGGGTCAATTTGGATTTTACAAGTTTATCAGTTCAAAGGTCATTACAATTGGGTTGCATCCAAACTTAAAGATCTTGATATGGTTTTATCACAATCAAGTTTCCCAAGAAAAGCATCAATGAAATCAATGGAGTTACCTTTGCATCCTCTATTTCAATATTGATATAGGCGGAAGCAAAATAATAAACAATTGAACCTATTGATTTAACGAGAATACCAAGTTCAATTCTTCTAACTATCGTTGATTCACAAAGAATGCTGATAATCAGAAATTCACACTAACACACACTGTGATAGAGAGAAAACGAAGGGTTTTTTTTATAAACTTCAATAATAATTCCACCCATTTCTTACATGCATATAAAGAAACAAAACAAAAGTCGAATGTGCCACAAAACATAGATGGGCCAAAACATGGGCCAACTGTAAGTCCAACAAAATTTAAAAAGAAGACAAAAATTGAAATAACTCATAAAATAAGCTGTTTTTGGGCCAATCATCATTATTATGTGATGAAAGCGAATAAATGTCTACGAAAAGGATGTTTTGAATATTCGACATATGCCACAAATGCCATTGAAGGAAAGAAATTGCAAGAGATTCCAGTAATAAGAGATTATTCAAAAGTATTCCTAAAGATTCTATAAAGATTACCTCCTTATAGATAAGTCGATTTTAGTATAAAACATGTAGAGATTAAGTCTTGAGGCTTGGGAAACAGAAGATTACTATCATATGAAAACATCATAATACGCGAGAGCATTGAAGAGCATTCAAAAGCATCCAGGGGCAAAAACATCAAACTTGGTGTGAGAAATTTGTAGTTTAGTATATATTGTTTGCTTAAAAACTTTAAATGAAACACTAATCAATGTTTGTTCTATAATGCGTGATGCAATTCAGTAATTAATGAAAGATAAATTTATTTACTTGATTGTGTGAGTGTGTTGTCCTTCTAATCATCAATTATTCCGAATTTGATGGATTGAGATCAATCATATTGTTCGTTTGATACAGAAATCCTAGATTTTACAATTGGTATGAGAGCTTTAGGTCCTCTTGATCGATTTAATGACACAATTCTCGATTTAAAGGTTTTGGTGGTCATTTTGGTGATTTGATGAAATTAGACTGAGTTTTGGTTGAATTTGAGCTGGTTTTTTAGGAGAAAAGGATTTGTTTTATTTGTTGAAGTATTAAGATGTAAATTGTGAACCAGTTGAAGCTATTTAGAGAAAAATATGTGGTTAATTGAAATTAATTGACTTCATCTAGACTTAAAATAGAATTCCGGACAAATTGGTTGTTTAGATCAGTTGATTTTTGGTTGAATTAGAATTGTTGATATGTGTAAAAATTTTCAAGAAATGATGAAGGCATGCAAAAAATCAAGTTTTCACCTGAAAACTAAGAGTTTTCCAAAAAGACAGTTGCATGCTGAAGCTTTTGTTTGAGATGGTAAGTTTTTTCTTTGTGTGCAAAAACTTAAGTTGTTTGTTAAGTTTTAAAAGTTTTGACTCAAGTTTAGCAAAAACATTTGGCTTTTGTGAAAACTTGTAATTTTGTGCGAAAACTTTAGAATTTTGAACACTGTTTCAAAAAAAGTTCATTAAATTTAAAAAATGGCCAACTAATCTTAACTTGAAGAATATCAGTGTCTCATTAAATCTAGACATTGAGATTTGCACTAGCACGAAAATCCCAAGGCTTGTTAAACAAAGACTGCTATGCTAAGTAGGCATATTGTTGACTCATGACGAGGATCAAGGTACTGAAACTCAAAGATTTAGCACTGGCAGTTGCTGGACTGTTTAAGGGATGGTCAATACACTTAGTCTTATAATGAGAAGAGTGTTTTGAACACTTAACATATCAAATACGGAACCGAAACTTTGGTTATGATACTATGAACACAAGTAAACAAGAGACAGAAACTTAAGAACAACAACAAGGATGTTTGGTTTTCAAGATTGTAGTATATTGCTTCTCAAGTTTTATTACAAGTGTTAGAAAGCATGAGAAATAAGTTACAAGGACTTGAGATACTTTATCCTACATCCTACAACCGGTCATACTTAGAAAGCCAGCTGGAAACATTGATCTAGACAACAAAAATCAATTTAGAGTCAAAAGGTAGATCTACCTTTTGACTAGTGACTATGACATGCCAGAGCTCACATCCTAATATATTACAAAAAGGATAAAAGTACATAAAGTAGAAAGTTACACACTCAATACCTCAATGTATAGTTACAAAAAGCATGGACCATTCACCAACATGTACAAGTTGGTGGGTCTTCAGAGTTGCAGTGGAAAGTTGGTCAACTTTATGGAAAGTACATCAGAGAAAGCATGTTCTTCAAAGTCTTCGGAAGAAATCTGTCTTCACTCCATTGGCTTCGGAAGACTTTGTCTTTGGAGCTTTGGAAGACTTCACTTCTGGCTTCAGAAGATATTGGTCTTGGCTTCAGAAGATTTTACACTTAAAATATTTCTGATGCAGGGTGTAAAACTTCCAAAGCAACTTCTACTTTGCATTAAGTGCATGCATGCAGGAAATACTTGGTCTATTTTGGGTGCATTAGCCTTTCATTAAGCCTTACAAACTCCCCCTAGGCTGATGCTATCAAAACAGAGAAGAGTCTTCAGATATTGATAGTCCTCATCATGATCATGACCATTCCTTTCTTCATTGATTGGTCAGGATCACTCAGACTCTCAAAGTACCTTCTCATGTCAAAGAGATCATGGAGAGATAGGTTAAGAATGTCTTGCCAGAAGTAGACATCTTGACCACCTTGATCTCTTATGACATACCATCTGTCTGGATTTACAGCAAAAGTCCAAGACAAGATGGGTGTTCCTGATGCTAGAGGCTCTACTTGAGTTGGAGTGGGTTGAGCAGCCTCTTCTTGCACATTCTCAAGATGCTCTAACTCATCCTGAGGCCTGGAAGTGGATGCCTTTGATTTCTTCTTTGATACAGACTTAATGGCCATCCTTTTCTTCCTCTTCAACTGAGAAGACTGGCTTTCAGCACAAGATTTTTCTGTATTGTCCTTCTCAGTTGGGTTCTCTTCCCTCACAGGTTTAGATGGAGATGGATTTGAACCATGCTGTGAATCAGAAGATGAAGCTTGGTGAGGTTCAACAGGAGGTCCAGGTTGTGGTCTCAAAATGTTCAACCTTAACCTCCATTTCCTAAGGGGCTTGACTTGATGGGGAGTGTAAGTCAACAAGCTCTCCTCTCTTGATACTCTGCTTGATCTCCTTGATGTGCTCATCCATGATGGATAGAGACATTCGGCCAAGTCTCCTTATAGAGAATCCATACAACTTCAAGAAGCTCATCATCCTCTCCCTATCAGGAGACTTATTTTGAATCTTTTGGATGATGGCTCTTGAGTTTGCGGCTTCTTCCCTCATCTTCCTCTGAGCAGCTTTTTGCTCCTTTTGAACTTGTAGCTTAAGCAACTTGAGGTATTCAAACTCAATGTAATCATATGACAAGGGAAGAAGTACACCTGTCTAATAGAGACTTGTGGCACTCAGGTAGTTAATCATTTTTTGTCTATCAGCCTCCTTATCTACCTGAGGTTGTTCAGTTGCCACAACCTCTCTTGCAGGATTTTCTTGAACTGGGGAAAGGGTAGGAGCATGTTTGTACAACCTTTTCTGCCTTTTTTCATCCTTAATCTTGAGGAGCAACTCTACATCCTCTGCCTCCTTCCTTTGCTTAGAAATTTCCATGTCTGCAAGTAGTTAATCCTGATTGCTCTTAACTCATCATTCTGAGTGTTTGGTCTGGGAGCAGCCCTGATTGCAGCTTCCATGAAGCCTGAGGACCCAGTGTAACTTTCTCCCCTTAGCTTCCACTTCCTCTTTTTCCTCCTCCTCAACCTCCTCAAGAGTCATATCCTTTTCCCTTTGTCACCCACAGACCTTTATGACTCATGGTGGAAAGAGCTTTGGCCTTAATTGCCTAGTGTAGCATCCAAACTCTGGCTAGAGAGAGGGTGTGATACACCTTCACCAGTAAGTGTTTCACTGAGGGATTAGGATGCTGAAGTTGTTGGTTCTGTGACAGTGCTCATAGGTTCTATCACTGCACCTTTAGTCAAGGTTTCCCTATGAAGCTAATCTTAGGGTCCACCTCAACATCCATTTGACCAATGACAATGCCAACTTGCATTAGTCTCCTTGCTTTGAACACTTCAGCAACCCTGTCTTGAATTCTTTGAGCCATTCTGTTAGCTTGCTTGGATTGACTTGGGTTGGCAAGTGGCATGTTGACTATATCAAGACCTTCATATTAGTTCAAGGTCTGAAAATTGAAGATCTCTTGCCGCCCTTGAACTCTTTGAAGTTTGAGGGCTCTTCTATCAACATCATACCTCCACCCTATTAAGTAATTTGAAGCTCCTTGGGGTGGGGATGACATTGCCCTTGGAATTCCCTCCTCAAATAAACTCTGAATGAGTGAGTCCACATCAATGTGAACTTGAGGAGGTTGCTGAGTATGGACAACTGCAAGTGAGGATGGTGAGTCCTTAATGTCCATACTCTGTGAAGAACTCCCACGTTCTGTGATTGCTGAGACTTTCTCCTCTTTTTTGGTAGCATCACCCACTTGCATAGGTGAGCTAGGAGTTAGGTCTATCACATCCACAGGTTCTTGTGTTCCAGGATAAAAAGGTCTTCCGGCTAGTTTCTCCTAGAGATAAGAAATCTCAAGTTGCTGATCATTGACCCTATTGTGTAAGGTAGTCACCTGAGATTCCAAGTGACTAACCGTAGAGACTAAATAGGAGCATGTTTTTGACAATTTCTGCACCTTTGGTCTCATGTTCCCCCCATCTTCATTAGATGAATCACGAGGGGATGAGAGAATTGGACCAAAGTCTTCTCTCTCACCACCAGCATGGTGTTCTTAGCTGTTGGATTTCCCCTGCTCACTGATAACTTTAGGTGAAGTGTCAATGGGTTGAGTTTCCATGATTGAGGTCTTAATGATGTAATCACTTGCAGAAGTGAGAGTCTCTTCCATATGGATCTCCTGAACAGGTTCAGGAAGATCCACCTCAATGATGGGTGAATGATGTGGGCTAGACAAGGGAGAGGCAGGAATACTCATATCTCTTTGAGTAGGGGAGGAGTAGAGAGACTTATGGTACTCATTGAATCCCATGTCTTCATTATCATAGAATTCTAGGTTGGGGATTGGTTGATTAAGATCAAGAGGTTGGGGATGGTAACTGTCCCTTGAAGGTTGTTCACTAGAGTTTTGAGACTCTGAGTGAAGGCTTAAGGCTGTTTTGGTAATGAGCTCATCAGGTTGAGCATGAGGAACCTCAACACTGATTTTTGATGAAATAGTAGTGCTTTGCTCCTCAGGAGAAGTGGGAGCTCTAGTGTCCACTTCCTTCTGTACTGGTTGTGTTATGGGGGCCTACACAAGCTTAATAGCTAAAATAGGGATTCGTTTGGATTTTCTTTGGTAAGTGAGGAGTATTTGTGGCTGTTTAAGTGGTTGAGAAGTAGAAGGTGTTGGTTCAACACTAGCTTGTGCTGCTAGGTTGTCACCTTGAGCAATGAGCTCTAACATTTTTAGGACAAGGGCTGTTTCTACTCCAGAGAAGCCAACAGTTTACTTCTTCATAGTCTTAAAGATGTCGGGCTTCATCAGTCCCAATTTAAGAATATTACCTGTTCCCCTCAACTGTGAGCCCAGTTCACAGTTGAAATGTGTTGAACATATCTAGGGAACATGTAGTACTCTAAGGAGTCTAAGTTAGCAAGTAAATTGGTATACACAAACTATGAGTACCTGAACTTACCCCTGAACCATTCCATGTACTATAAAAGAGAGATCTTCTGGAATCTAGTCCCATCCCCCATGCTTGTTGGATAAGCTGTGGATGATCACATGAAGCAGGTACTTCTACTGGGAGGAGACCTTCTCTTTCCTGAAGGTCTTTACAGAGAAATCTCCTTCATAGCCCATCTGCTCAAAAGAATGATTTACAGCTTCTTTTTGAAAGGACAATTCACCTTCTACATCATCCAGCTGAAGGTGTGTGTTGATGATGGTTGGAGTGATGAAGATTGTCCTCCAATGCACTGTGACAGATAGTTCCTTCTCCACATCCATAATGACCTCTTGGTAGGTCTTCCAAAATTCCAAAAGATGATCCTCATAGAGAGGAGGATCAATGGTAAGGGAGGTGAAGTAGTTAGATAGGGCAAGAAAACGATAGACCTCTGAGAAACTAGAATCTTTCTCAGAGTCCAACAGAGCAACCTGATTGTGCTACCTGTGGAGTTGCATGGAGAAATCAGGGTTGTTTCTGTGGTTGAGGTTGGCCATTTGAGAAAAGTTAAAGGTGAAGGAAGATAAGAACAAAGATGATTTTTGGTGAAATTAGGTTAAGGCGTGGTTGTAGATGAGGAAGACAGGAAAAGAGGGGGAACCATTGGGTATATTTATATGAATTGGATTTGAGAAAAAGTTAAAGAAAGAGGATAAACTTTGAAATCCGGATGTCGGTCCCACCTATGAAAAAGTGCCCAAAAAGGTAGTTTTCTTGGAAATCGAAAACCATCCAAAGGTATTTTGTATTCGGAAGTTTTGATAAAAAGCTTCCGAAGCTAAAATGGCTTCGGAAGAAATTTCAAAGATTATAGAGAATTCTGCTTCGGAAGATATTTAGACTTGGAGATTTTTTTAAGAGGAACAAAATCTTCCGAGACTTCAATTGCTTTAGGATGAAAATTGTTCCTCAAAAACATGTAAGTACTTATATTCATTTATGCTTCGGAAGATATTTGAAAATTTTCTTCCGAAGGTTAGTTGAAATAAGTAGTTATTTGTTTTGGATTACATAATTTTTTTCCGAAGGTAAATAGATATCTTCTAAAGTCAGAATGATCAAAATTCTAAATAATCTAAGAGATAGAATTTTAAAAGATTTTTCTTCCAAAGTAAACAATGGCTTATGAAGGTTATGAAATAGACAACTTAAGACATACAGATTTTAGAAATAATATTATTTAAATTTAAAGAAAATCTACTCAAAGTTAATCATCCCAATAACTTATATAAGATCTTTAAATCTCTGTTCATCAAAAGCTTTAGTGAACAGGTCGGCATATTGTTCATTTGTGTTAACTTTAACCAGTTTGATTAATCTATTTTCAAAGTTATCTCTAATTAGATGATACCTGATGTTGATGTGTTTTGTCCTTGAGTGTTGTACAGGATTCTCTGTAATAGAGATAGCACTATTGCTGTCTATGTGAATAGGAGTCTCTTAAAATTGAATCCATAGTCTAGCATCTGATTCTGAATCCAAAGCACTTGAGCACAGCAACTAGCTGCAGTAATGTATTCAGCTTCAGCAGTTGATGCAGACACACAGGATTGTTTCATGCATTGCCATGAGACAATCCTTCCACCAAGGAATTGACATCCCCAATATGTAGACTTTGTAGTCATATTGCAGCCACCATAGTTAGTATCTGTATAAGCATATACGTTGAAGTCAGAATTCTTTGGATACCAAAGGACTAATGTAGCAGCACCTTTGAGATATCTTAGAATCCTGTTGACAATGACTAGGTGTGACATCTTTGTGTTGGCTTGATATGTTTCACAAATACATGTGGCAAAAATGATATCATGCCTGCTAGCTGTAAGTTACATAAGAGACACAATCATAGCCCGGTAAAGGTGTTCATCTATACACTCCCCCTCAATGTCTGGTCCAAAGGAGTGGTTTTTGGCTATGGGTGTCTTTGCAATCTTACAGTCAGTCATGTTGAATCTTGTAAGTATGTCTTGTACATACTTTGACTGACTTATGAAGATGCCACTGTCAACTTGCTTCACTTGAATTCCTAAAAAGAAATTGAGTTCTCCCATTGCACTCATTTCAAATATATTTTTCATCAGCTTCTCAAAGTCTTTGCAAAGCTTTGGATTAGTTGACCCAAAGATAATATCATCTACATATACTTGAACTAGCATTAAGTCATTCCTTGTTCCTTTGGTGAAGAGAGTTCCATCTATAGTACCTCTTTTGTAGCCATGCTGATAAGACTGAGATAGAGTCTCATACCAGTTCCTTGGAGCTTGGTGCAGCCTATAAAGAGCTTTGTCAAGCTTGTAGACATAATCAGGATGATCAGAATCTGGAAAGCCAGGTGATTGTTTGACATATACCTCTTCATCAATCACCCCATATAGAAAAGCACACTCGACATCAAGCTGGTAGACCTTAAAGTCCTTGGATGCAGTAAAAGCCAGGAAGATTCTGATAGCTTCAAGTCTTGCTACAGGATCAAAGACATATGCGTAGTCAATTCCTTCTTCTTGTGTGTACCCTTGGACAACTAGTCTTACCTTGTTTTTGATGACAAGTCCTCTATCATCCTTCTTGTTCCTAAACACCTATTTGGTTCCTATGGTAGTCTTCCCTTGACAAAGAGTACACAGGTTCCAAACCTTTTGCCTTTTGAATTGAAGCAGCTCCTCCTGCATAGCTTCAACCCAACTTCCATCTTTTAAGCCTCATCAACTTTCTTTGGCTCTATCTGGGACAAGAAACAAGAGTGAAGACAAACATTTGCATCATGGGATTGTCCTCTTGTTCTTACCCTTGTGTCAACATATCCAATGATGTTTGTGGTGGGTTGAGACTTGCGGATCCTTAGTTGAGGGATCACAACAAGTTGCTTTGAGAGATCTAAATGAGAAAATTTTAAATCAGGCATTGAAGTTTCTCCCACAACATCAGCAAACTTATCAAGAGAGACTTGATCCATTGAGTGTGTGACATCATTATGTTATCTTCAATGGAGTGGTTGTCAGCATCAAGAAATTCTTGATCACTGTCACCACCACCATTTCCTTCCACATTAGAAGCTCCTTCATTTGAGTGTTATGCCTCTGAGGTGAAATTTGGTGGCACCCCAGATGTGTCAGCTGAATTTGACATGGTTGTGCTGATAGGAACTCCATCTACAGGGTTAGTTACCACTAAAGTTGAAATAGTATGATTTGATGGTCTTCTCAGCTCAAATATTAGATCTGGATCACCTGCTTATAATATATTTGTGGACCCTAAAACATTCTCACAAGATTTGTTAAAACAATTGGTAACTAAATCAAGATCAAATACCCAATTAGGAACAGAACCTTTCACACTGGGAGTATGCTCATTGAAAGTCACATTGGCTGATTCCTTAACTACTCTAGTTCTGAGATTGTATACTTTATAAGCCTTGGCTTGAGAAGCGTATCCAATAAAGTGTCCAGTATTTGATTTCTCATCAATTTGGCTATTTGGTCTTTGGTATTCAAGATGGTGCAAGGACATCCAAATAACCTGAGAAAACCAATGAAGGGTTTTGACTTGTGCCAAAGTTCATAATGAGTTTTACCATAAGTCTTGACTACTAAAACTCTATTTTGCATATAGCAAGCAGCGTTTAGTGCTTCTACCCAAAAGATGATGGGCAATTTAGAGTCAGACAACGTAGTTCTTGCAGCTTCAATTAGTGTCTTGTTTCTCCTCTCAGCAACATCATTTTACTGAGAAGTCCTACGAGCACTATATTGTCTTGTAATACCCTTTTCATCACAAAATGTATCAAGGATTTGGTTCTTGAATTCAGTTCCCTGATCACATCTTATGGTTTTGACTTTGTGATCATATTGATTCTCAATCTTTAAGATGAAACTCTTTAAGATCTCAGGAGTCTCATCCTTAGTTCTAAGAAAGAAGACCTAAGTGAACCTTGTAAAGTCATCTGTGATCACTAAATAGTATGAGGTCCTTCCTAGATTCATTACACTGGTGGGGCCAAAGAGATCCATATGTAACAAGTGTAGGGGAGTAGAGATAGAGTTTCTTTCCTTTGGCTTGTAAGATACCTTGTGTTGCTTCCCTTTAAGGCATGCAACACAATGGTCATCACTTGTAAACTCTTTCTTTGGCATTCCAGTTACCAAATCATTCTTAATTAATTTATTCATGTTATTAAAGTTTACATGGCACATTCTTTTAAGCCATAGGAAAGACTCATCACTATTTGCTTTAGATAGAAAGCATGAAACTTATCATGAGGGAGATGTTTCTTGCAAGTCCATCTTGTACATGTTCCCTTTCCTAGGGGTTCTGAGCAGGATATGCTCTTGAGGAATAACCACCCTGGGCTTGAAAACAATGCACTCATGCTCAGTGAAAAGCATGTTGTGACTCTAATCACAAAATTGAGATACACTCAGAAGATTGTATCCAAGCTCCTTAACAAAGTTTATCTTCTTAATGCTGAGCTTATCATTTGTGACCCTGCCCCTTCCAGTAATATAACCTCCCGCATCTCCTCTAAAAACAAATGGCCCTCCATCAATTTTCTCAAAATTTAAGAGTAGTGAGCCCTTGCCTATCATGGCCTGGAACAGCCACTATCAATGATCCATACATTTTTGTTTGTCTTGAGCTGCTCTTGCACAAAAGAGATGGTTAGTTACATTTGGAAACCCAAGCCTTGTTGGTCTTGGGCTTATCAAAAGAAGTTGAAGACAATGCAATAGTAATTGATCCTATAGTCAAATTTGGAGGATTATTTGCTGATGTTGACGAAGAACTTTTAGTCATATGGTCTTTCTTTGTCTTCCACACCACCTTTAGAAGCTTAGACTTGACCTTCAATGCTTCAGAAGTTTTGATAACTTCGGAAGTTTTGGAGACTAGACCTTCGGAAGATCTTGCTAACACTACAGCAGGCTTCAGTACTTGGGAAGTATTCCTTTCTTCCGAGACCAACATTTCTTCTGAAGGCAAGCTTTCACTTGTCTTTTTCTTTATTTTTGAGCTTCCAACAGGAAAATAGTTTCCTTCCGAAGGTTGCTTCTTTTTCAACTTCTCAGAAGTTTCTTTCTTGATCATGTGGACAGTGCTTTTAGGATTGTAGAGGCAATCATTTACAAAATGAGAAGTACTACCACACATGACACAGTCTATTTTCTTCCTTCTGAGAGTCTTCCTTTGGAAACAAAGCTGAACTTGATCACTTTCCTTCTCCATCTTCATCTTTGCAAATGATGTAGCAATTCTCTTAGGGTGAGAACTGCCTTTAGAGTTGGATGGTTTAGGTTGTGTAGCAGTTATACATAACTGATCAGCCTTCTTCATGATGCTTGGATGATTTGGACATAAACTAGAACTCCTGGTACTAGAGTTCAAGTTTGAGTCTTCAATCTTAACCACTTCAAAACCTGTAGAGATAAAAACTTGTTTCTGTATAGAGTTAAAAGTGGCCTTGATCTCTCGATCATTCTTGGACTTTCTTTTGGCCTTCCTGATCAAGTTCTTCCTTCTAGACTTGGTCATCCTAACTTTCTTTCTCTCCTCAAGAGAATAGTGACCCTTCTTAGGATGCTCTTCTTCACTCTTCTCAGAGATATCCTTCACTATATCCTCTTCATCCTCTTCACTCATGGGGTCTATAAAAGGAAGCTTATCTTCATAAGTTCCACACCTAGGATATCTTATAGACAAGATTGTGTGTAGGAGCTATCTCAGTAGATCCCACTCCCTGCTTATTCTGATAACAAACTTTTGCATGTATGGATAAGGATATTATGTTCTTGAAGGTCTCTTCTTCAAGAACACATTTTTCTGTCCTGCCTTTGCTGATCATAAGCTCAGCCTGGTATTCAGTTAACTTAGTGATGAGATCTTTGATTTGAGTCCTATAATTGATGAGCTTATGTTTAAGAGTTGAAATGTTTTTCTCTAGATCTTTTATTTTAAGTTTGTAATCAGTTTCAGCTCTTTTTAAATCAGATTTAAATATATTCAAAGACTCAAGATCAAATCTCATCTCTAAGTTATAGGACCTATATCTGTTAACTTTAGCAATACATTCAGGTGTACAGAGATGTTCCAATACCTTGGCTTCATCATGGTCAGCCATCAGTACTTGATTTGGAGATGCATCTTCCACCTGAAAGCTCCAGTCAAAGCCTCCTTCTTCAACAGGAACTGCAGCATGCTGCTTTGGCTTCTCATTCTGGTTGGCTCTATTAGTTTAGTTTGGTCGGGTTTATGCTTGGCCACCATATGTCCTTGGGTCCTTGCACTCTCTAGCAAAAAGTGTCCTATTTGGTTATAGTTGTAACACTTCACCTTTCTTTTATCCAGCCAAAACTGTTCACTTGTTGCATTACTTGGAAACTTTCTCCATGTCCTCTTGTAGAACTTCTTGGCTCTGTGAGTGAGAAGAGCCATTTGTTGAACTATCTCCATGTACTCGAGATCATCTAGATGGATGTAGTCAAGATCTTCAAGGGTGAAGAGAAAGTTGCCAGAACTTTTATTAGCAGACACAAAAGCTTGTGAAGAGCTTGTCTCTTGGAATGGACCTCCTTGAGTGTAACTCTCCCTTTGTGTCTCCGGGAAGGTGATAAAAGGACCTTTTTATGAGTTGTCAGGGTTGCAGATAAGATAATGTTATGGTTCTCTGCAATCCCTTTCAAACACATGAAGGGCTAAACTCAGTTGATTGCTGGAGTTACTAGATGGATTTTGCATGTTCATCTCCATCTGGTATCCACTAAGAATACCATACAACTCTGTAAGAGTGAGAGTCTTAAGGTTCTCAGTTCTCTTGATAACAACACAATAATTTGTCTATTGTCTAGGAAGAGAGGACATGAACTTCCTAACAATGTCTCTATTTTCAAGAGTTACTCCAACATCCATTAGAGTATCCACAATCGTAACATACCTGAAGTATTGTTAAGTCATGGTTTCACCTGCTTTGAAGGTGAAATTCTCAAACTGCTGCTTCATGAGGTCTTTCTTGTTCTCTTTTGCTTCAGTGGACCCCTCATACATGAACTTCAGTGCATCCCATAGTTACTTAGCAGTTTTGCACTTCTTGAAGCCCTTGTAGATGGAGTTTGGAAAAGCAATTTGGAGGGCAGTCATGGCTTTCTGATCTATATCTATTCTCTTTCTATCTTCTTTAGAATAGTCAGCCACCTCCTTTGGAATCATACCACCTCCAGTAGCAGTTGAAGAGGTGCTTGGTATGTGAGGTCTAGAGACAACAGATTCCCACATCCTGAAGTCTTGAGACTTGGTAAAGCCTTCCATTCTTTGACACCAAGTATCAAAGTCTTCAGGAGTGATGAGTGGGGACTTTTTCATGGTTTCGGTTTCCATATCAGCCTTTGTGAGAGCTGCCATTTGCGTTGTTAAGTGTTTTGTGAGACTAAGGGATCTAAGATAGTGAGATCTTATAATCAAGAGCCTGGAATGCTCTGATACCAATTGTAGGACCATTTAAGGGATGGTCAATACACTTAGTCTCATAATTAGGAGAGTGTTTGGAACACTTAACAGATCAAATAGGGAATTGGGACTTTGGTTGTGATACTATGAACACAAGTAAACAAGAGATAAAAACTTAAGAACAACAAGAAGGATGTTTGGTTTTCAAGATTATAGTATATTGCTTCTCAAGTTCTATTACAAGTGTTACAAAGCATAAGAAATAACTTACAAGGACTTGAGATACTCTATACTACATCCTACAGCCGACCAAACTTAGATGGCCAGCTGGAAACATTAATCTAGACAACAAAATCAATGTAGAATCAAAAAGCAGATCTGCCTTTTGACTAGTGACTATGACATGCCATAGCTCACATCCTAATATATTACAAAAAGCATAAAAGTACATAAAGTAGAAAGTTACAGACTCAAGACCTCAATGTATAGTTACAAAAAGCATAGACCATTCACCAACTTGTACAAGATGGTGAGTCTTCAAAGTTGCAGCGAAAAGTTGGTCAGCTTTATGAAAAGTACATCAGAGAAAGCATGTTCTTCAAAGTCTTCGGAAGAAATCTGTCTTCACTTCATTGGCTTTAGAAGACTTTGTCTTTGTAGCTTCGGAAGACTTCAATTTTGGCTTCGGAAGATAATGGCCTTGGCTTCGGAAGATTTTACACTAAGAATATTTCTGATGCAGGGTGTAAAACTTCCGAAGCAACTTTTACTTTCCCTAAGTGCATGCATGCAGGAAAGACTTGGTTTGTTTTTGGTGCATCAGCCTTTTATTAAGCCTTACAGCTGTCAACTACAAAATTTTGCCAAGTGCTGAACCATCAGAACTGAAAGTGATGAAGTGCTGATCAACTAGTTATCAACACTCAAATGGATGAGTTTTTGATCGCCTACAACACTGAACAAGACTATATGTACCAAAATACATTGTCGGCTTTTATGTTATGCATTTTAGAGACAACATAGTACTAAAACTGCAAACTTTTGATGTGTCGATTGTCTGTGTATTTTGTCACACCTTTTCTAAAGTAGGAATAGATGTAAAGTTGTTTATTCTTTATATTTACCTTTTATAGTATTAATACCTCTCACATCCATAGTTTTGAGGTTAGCTTGTTAGCCCACTTATTTATCTATTAATTGTAACAATTTGTACTCAGAAAAGAATAATCAATTGAATACTTTGAAAGAATAACTGGTGTCTATATTACTAATGAAAGTATTTTGTGTTTGTTAGTAAAGTAGTTGACTTAGATTCTACATTTGTTATTTGGTAATTAAACAGAAAAATCTTGTTAAGTCCTTAACCCGATCCCACAAGTGGGATTAGACTTTTGGCTCTTGATTTGCTTGAAATCACCTTTCAACATCTCATATGTTTCTTTTGATCACACTTTCAAACACACCTCTCCTTCATAACCTCTCTTACCTCCAAAAATAACTGATGTAGCCATCTTAAGTAAGCATGACTTGGATAATGGCATCCAGACCAAACCCTCCTACGTTTATACCCCATGATTATGATACTTGGAAAATTCAATGGAAGATTCTAAGGAATCAAGATCTAAGACTCTGGCTCTCAATCCTAAATAGTCCATATGTCCCCATGGTCCAAGTTGCTGGTGAAGATGGAATTATGAATCCTAAAGATCCTACAAAGTACACAGATTAAGATCTGAAGATGATGGATGTAGAGTATAAAGCATTATGGCTAATCTGGATAAACATACCTATAACTCCAGGATAATCAAACTTGAATCAAATCATGAAGAATTAGATCAAAATATGATAATCACAATCAAAACCCCTTTGATCTTCAATTAGATTACAAAAAATGTGTTTACAAATAATCCCTCAATCTCTTAGTCATTCAACCATCAACCAACACTAATGACAATTAACCTATTTATAGTCTAGACTAAAATTTACTAATTGCACTTAACTCCCTAGACTTAGGCTAATTAATACAAAATTACATATTAAGCATAAAAATGACTAAAAACAAGATAAAATATATTTTGTTCACACAAAATATATTTATTACAATAAAACTCCTAGTCATTTAAATCTTCAACGTCTCGTCTCGGTTCCTCGTCTCGAACGTGTCGGGTTTGACTTTTGTTGACTTTGACCGTGACGTTGGCTTTTGTTGACTTTCACTATGTTGATAATATAGACTATCTTTTACAGCTCCAACAATACTCCCCCTTAGTCTATCATTATCAACGTCTTCATACGAGTTCAGCCCCGAGAAGTCAACAGTAGAAAGATCTTCAAATTAAAGCTTTTTGAATTTGATGAGAAAAGTTATTCATCTCATAAGCTCCCCCTATTTATATGTTCCCCCTTTTTGAGTGCATCCTTTGTGAGGATATTGGAACAATTTTCGCAAATCTCTAATCTCGAGTGCTTCAGAAGATGTAGGAGGAGGATTCCTAGCTCGGTATCTTCTGCAAACTTGAGGAACAGGTTCTCTGATCAGGTACACATCTCAACTGATGATCGGCCATCACTTACAGCAAAAATCGGAAACACATTCTCAAACACAATCTCGACATTTCTAATTAGATCATTTCATTTTAACAAAATAAACCCGTGTTTATCTGTGTGTGAAAAACAAGCGAATCCGTGTTCGTTTGTACGCAATTTCTGTGAAATGCTTGAAAAATGATAAAATTGTAACAGCATAATATGGAAGACCTAAAAGAAATTTTGAACTAAAAATTTATTATATTTTTTATTTTTTATTATATACATTTATTATAACATTTCTTTTTTTATCTATATTTTTTTATAACCGAGAACTGAATCGATCATAAGATCACATCCTCAAGATATACTTTAGCACAAAGATGAATTTAATCATCGACAAGCAATGAGATCACACTGATAACTGAATCTAATAACATTCTTTGAATGATTTTTGAAATTGTCAAACAGATCAATAACGATTGCTGGTATGTATGTCCACTTAAACTCATGCCCTATCTTTTTCAACAAGCAGAAGATGATTCGTTAAGGTTCGATTAAATGCTTTAGAATGCTAGGACCCCACAATCATTTGGAAAAAAACCTCACCCAACCTCAAGATTTCTTGAATTTTGTAACGATCTTTACAGAGCAAGGCTTGTACATTAGTGTGCAAGTGATTATCGACAGAATATTGCATTCTGTGATGAATTCATCATTTAGATGATTTGACACTACTTAGACCAAAATGGTGAGAGCTCTAGGTCTATACTCACGTATAACAAAGGATATGACCATTTAATCATGTGCCGATGAGAGCTCCAGGTCAGTACTATCGTACAACAGAGGAGATCATCACTCTAGGTCAGTACTTCCGTACAGCAGAGGAGATTAGCACAAACACAAGACACATAAATACACCAGACATGACTCATAGATATGGCTTATATGATTTGTATCATGGTGGGTGAAAGATCAATTCTCAATCTAATTTTTGTCGGGACTCAGTTTTCGTGCAGGCCAAAATGATTGCGTAAATCCAGACATCCTTAAGCATATATTTTAATTTAAATCATTATGCTGCTGTCTACTTTATTCTTCAGGCTGAGTCTACCAAGCATATCATTAAAGAATCTGTTTGTTTTCTTTTATTTGCAATTAAAAATAAGATGCAAATCAGATAACAGCATCAGTTACGATCAATTCTCATTTTAAAACGCAAGTCATGCAAGAACAAGAATATGAAGAAGATATACAATCATTTCTCGTCATCTCGAATCAAGTTCCTAGTTCTATTTTATTTTTATTTAACTCTCCCCCTAAATTTTTATTTTTGCAAACTTTTTTTATTTTTTTTATTTTTTTATTTTTTTTATTTTTTTTTATTTTTTTTAATTTTAATTTTAATTTTTTTTAAAACTATACAAAATAAAAATTTATCAAAGAAAGTCTTCCAAACTACACTGATATGAAGATAAGAAATGAATTCTCAAGAAATATGCAGTGATTGTGAAGTGAGAACTATGATAATGCAGATAAAAATCCAGATTGTGGATATAATACCATGACCTTAACCTGTTTGTTCCGCCTCAAATTTGAATTAGGAACCATCCCTGTCAGTAAACCGGATTACTAACAGTCCTCTTGAATTGTTCCTGCACTCATTAACAAATTAGTTTGAAAGGGGAACCCAAGCCATCGTAGTCCTGGAAGTTCCTTTTTCATTAAGATAAGTAACAAGCTTCTGCACACAACCGTTTAAACAATCGGGGATTGTTGTATCCTTCTTTTAATTTTCCAAACTTGTTTCAGTTCAATTATATTTGATTTAAAAGAATTAAGTTTGGAAATCACTTTTTGTTTAATATTGGAAGGAAAAGAATTTGGTTTTGAATCTTTGGTTATTTTCATCTTTGAATCATGTGAAACCGGCTTCACACGAAAAGGTTTAGATGAAGGTTTTTTTATCCAACCATTCAAAGATTTGTGCTTTTTACCTCTTGATCTAGAGAAGCAACCCGTGTTTCCTTTATCGTCTGGAACATTCTTTTTAGACTTACATTCGGAGAAGCAATTTGTTTTGCCTTTACCATTCGTAGCAAGCCTTTGAGGACATTTATTTACCACATGACCTTCTTTTCCACACTCAAAACAAGCCTTGAATGGTTTTTGATTCTTTGTAGTCTCGTGTTGTGCATGTGGTGATGAGGATTGCTTGGAGCTTGTAGCAGATTCTTGCTTGTTCTGAAGTTTCCTATGCAAAACAGGGAATGAGATCTTCACTGGTTGATTGGATTGTTTTGCAGTTGGAGAAGAGATCCGTATCGGTCTTGATTCAATTTTAGGAAGCTTTAGAGACTTGACACTGTTAAGAGATATCTTGATATGAGAGGAACCAACACGCTCCTCTATGATTGATTCATCATCTGAGCTTATCCAGTCTCGTATACACAAATCTGCTTCCAAAGGATTTTGATTGACACCTCCTATTGTGTTGGCTTCGCTTATAGGATTCTGATTGTCTGATGATTCAACAATTGTTCCTTCTTTGACAAACCTGTCGGGAAAAAACGAAGGAATATTACCTGATTTGAATTTGTTGAAGAAAGTTGGAGAAGCAACTGAAATTGGTGTTGGAGCATTAGAAGTGGAATCGGCATTAATCTTCTTATCAGACCCTTGCCTGAGGAATCCCAAACCTACAGGAGAATCTTGTACATCTCTAACCTCTTTAAGATTAATGTTGCTTAAACCTGCATTTAAACTATTAGTTTCTTCAGCTTCAATCAAATCATTAGATGGATGAGGTTGAGGCATAGGAGCATAACAATGGGTGCTAGGAGGAGGATAGACGTATGGATTTTCACCACAACCAACTCTCGTTTTAATCCTAGCTCCCCTCTGTTTACACAGTAGCTCTTCCTGTTTCATTCCGGATATGGTCCATCTATCAAGCTTTGTTTTAAGCTTGCTTGTTTCAAATTCAGCCAATGTGACTCTTTCGGTTAAAAGATTAATTTCAACATTTCTTTCAAGAAGAGTTCGTTTTAAATGATCATTTTCTTTTAAAGCTTCATTTAAATTTATGAAATACTTGGCTTCATTCTTTTTAAATTCTGCGTTTATGGTGCTTAACTCCTTTTGGTTATCTAAAAGTAACCTATTAGCTTTATACACACCAAATAAACGAATTTTGCAAGCAGAAGAACACATATCCTGAATTGTCTCGTATGGAAGATCCAGGATGACTCTTTCAGCAGTAAGAGCCTTCTCGCAGTTGCAAACTCTGGTATTTCGCTTCCATTCCTCTTCCTTCTCAGCATCACAAACTTCAGCATTCAACTCAGCTCCACCTTTACCCATTGATGTCTGCTTAAGCTCCTCTTGTACCTCTTTAGTTCCAGGTTTCGGTAAACCGTCGGAATTGGTGTCAGAATTTGATCTCTCTTCTAGTTTCTCTTTGGAGTTTGAAGTGATCTTTGGAGTTAGATATGTTGCTTCATAGTACTTACGACGTTTGATATCCAACTCCATTTCTTTCAGTTTGTTGATCACCTCCATTAGTTTGTAATCCCGAAAGCCTCTATCTCGTTGAATCGACTTGCCGTGTGAGCTCCATTCTGATGGGAGGGAATCAAGCAATCTCAGAACTTGTTCATGATTTCCCAATTGGGCGTCAAACTTCTTCAGATTACTTGCCACCAACAGAAAACGATCAACAAAATCAGACATCGTTTCATTCTTTAAAGCTGCAAAATTATCAAACCGACATTGTGCAATTGTGAGGTCATCATATTCGAAGGATTTAATCAGTTCTGCAAAAGCCATTTTTATTTTTATTTTGTTTAAACAATTAAACGCCCCAAAAATATTTTTCCTAAAATTTTTGAATAATTCTCCCCCGGAAAAAATTTATTCTTTTTTTTATAAATCCCAACTAGTTAATTTTCTTGATTTTTAATTTTTTTTTATCTAAATCTTTCACTTTCCATTAATAATGTTTTGTCAAGTTACATCAAAATAGAAGGTAGACGGGCAACAAGCTGCGCCGCCACCCCTTTCTGAATAGCAAATCCTAACCTTCCAAAAACAAATCCTTGCCTCCCCGGGGTTGAGCAATGGTTGTCTATGACCCGTTGGACCCTGGTCAAAAATTTGATAGCTTCTGGCGCTAGGGAGCCAAATGTTAATGAGCCCAATTTTATTATTTTTTATGTTTAATGAATCCACACAACAATTTATTTAAAAAATATCCAACCAATTATAAACTTGTAATTAGCCCAACTGTTAAAACTTATACAATTGTTGACCCAATTCGTTAGCCCAATCCGTTAGCCCATTAAAAAATTCCAAAACCCTAATACACAACCCTAACCCATAAAAACATAACATTCAAAACACACATTCAAATGTGTGAAGAGAGAAAGAGGCAGATGATGGTTAGGCATCCTATAAACGCTACATCCATCGTCTTTTTGTTCCCCACTCCACTGTTCTTGCGATTCATCAAGAAACCCAAATCAAGAGGCTCTAGTCTCCAATTTCGTTTCTACCGACACCAATGGCTGACCCAGAACTGGAAGCTACCGACACCAGAGGCGTTGAAGCGTGCTTGACGACGATAATTAAGGTCTGTATGTTTCAAGAGGTTCTAGTCTCATATTTCATTCCCAACCACTACCTCACGATTCCGACGAACTTCCTCCTCCGATGACGACCGCCGTTGCTCCCGCCCTACCCGATGACCTTCGGGACAAAATCATCAAACAGGTGGAATACTATTTTAGTGATGAAAATTTGAAACTAACAAGTTTTTTTTTTTTGAAATATATTGCGAAGGATGAGGAAGGCTATGTTCCTGTAGCAGTTATTGTTTCTTTTAAGAAAATGAAGAAGCTGACACCTCATAAATCGCTTATTGTGGCTGCACTCAAGGAATCTTTTCTTGACTTTAAGCTCAAATGTGAAGAAGGTTAAGCGTATTCATCCTTTTCCGTTGACCGAGGTTTAGGATCCGGAGCTATGCACTGTTCTGGTGGAGAATCTTCCAGAGGATCACAGTCTACAAAATTAGCTACCCTTCTGGGTTGTGTTCAATTGACTAGAAAACCTTGGAGTGTTTAAAGATTAAGCATTGTGTATTTTTTATTATCTTGATCTCTAGCATATGAATTCATGTGATGTGACTGAGCTATTTGCACTTTATGAGCAAATTTTTATGGTGAATGTAATCATCGCAAAAGGTTAGGTAAAAAAATTTCTCAGCATGAATTTGTAATTTCGTAGCTTGATTCGCAGTTTTTTTTATAGTTTCGCCGGAAAATATGCAGTTTCGCCGGAATTTGATAGTTTCGCCGGAATAGTTTCGTCGGAGTTGCAGTTTCGCCGGAACTTCGCCGAAGTTTCGCCGGACGAAACTATAATTTCGCCGGAAAATTTGAACTTTCGTTCCGAATGGTACTAAATTCGCTGGATGAAGATGTTGAAGCTCCAAGAACACCAAGAACACACACTAGTGTGTGTGAGAGAAACTTCTTCAGATTTGAATTTTTCTTTCCATTTCTTGTATAAAATATGTTGTAGATCTGAAATATATGTTGAATATCTTCAAATTTGTAATAGATTGTTGTAGATCTGATGACTTGATTGTGATTGGGATGAAATTTGAATTTTCAGATCTACTTTCTCTCTCTAGAAACTCAGTTTCTCTCTCTAAAAATTGATGAGCATCTTCAAAAGCAGCAACAATTTCTGCAATTCTTCAATGCATTTGATCCAATAAGGCTCTGATACCAAATTGTAACTCCAGGATAATCAAACTTGAATCAAATCATGAAGAATTAGATCAAAATATGATAATCACAATCAAAACCCCTTTGATCTTCAATTAGATTGCAAAAAATATGTTTACAAATAATCCCTCAATCTCTTGGTCATTCAACCATAAACCAACACTAATGACAATTAACCTATTTATAGTCTAGACTATAATTCACTAATTGCACTTAACTCCCTAGACTTAGGCTAATTAATACAAAATTATATATTAAGCATAAAAATGACTAAAAACAAGATAAAATATATTTTGTTCACACAAAATATATTTATTACAATAAAAATCCTAGTCATTTAAATCTTCAACGTCTCGTCTCGGTTCCTCGTCTCGAACGTGTCGGGTTTGACTTTTGTTGACTTTGACCGTGATGTTGACTTTTGTTGACTTTCACTATGTTGATAATATAGACTATCTTTTACAGCTCCAACAATACCCAACAACATCATTCATGGCTTCAAGATTAGGGGTGTTGGATCAGGTTAGTTAATTGGGTTTTGGGTTAATCAGTTTGGGTTCTTTGGGTTTTTTAACGTTGAAAGTCTACCCAAAACCCAACCCTAATATCAATCGTTTTAATCGGTTTCGAGTTGTTTGGGTAAGGGGTTATTCGGGTCGGGTTTCAGGTATTAAACAATAGACTTAATTTACTAGTTTTTTAATGATTTTTCATTTGAAATCTTACAACAATAATGGATTTAAATTAGTTTACTTCTATAATTTATTAAATGTGCTTAAATATATATTCTTATACAAACAATTTGATCAATTTGTAATTTACTTAATTATAATATGGGTTGATCGGGTTATTCGGATTTCGGGTTAATCGAGTCAGGTTATTAGGGTTTTTGAGGTTTGAAAGTTTATCTGAAACTCGGCCCGAATAAGAATCAGTTTAATCGGTTTTCGGATTATTCGGGTAACAGGTTGAATCAAGAATTTCACAACTGCTCATAAGTTGTGAGAAGCAGTAAAGGCCAGATTTTGAAGGAACTGAATACATGAAGGAGAACAAAAAAGATGTCTTAAAGTAGAAGTTCAAAAACTTTGATTTGACAAGAGGAGAAACCATGACTACAACATATCTTAGATATGCTGAACTGATATACTCTCTGAGTGAGGTTGGAGTGAAAATGGAGAACAGTGATATTCAAGAATCCTTTCACTCTTAGGATTATCAAACTCTTTAAAGTCATCAGCATTTATGGCACCTATTCAAGAATCCTTTCACTCTTAGGATTATCAAGTTCCAATGGTGACTCAACAAATACCTATGATCACCTATCCAGAATCTCCAACTGCTTAATCACAGTCGTCACCATCTTTTAGGAGATGAAATCAACATCCCTCATCATGTTTTTCCCAAAACTACCCATCAAGCTCAGCGTTTGTTAGTGAGTGGGCTAACTTCTTCCAATGCTCTGAAAAAGATCTTGATTGCATCCATCCAAATGATCTTGTAAAGACGGACATCAACTATAAAATAGTCATTATCTCCTTCAGGGCTAATTAGTTTCAGCAGAGAAGAAGAAGAAAATTTTAAGCAAAGAATATCAGAATTTGGGTTTGATAGAAGAAAAGTAAAGTGTTTTAACTTCAACCAACTGGGATACTTTTCCAAAGAATGCAAAGCCCCTAAGTCAAACCCATCTCCATAAATCTCATCAAAATACAAACCATCAACAACCTTCCAACAACCCTCTAATTCTGGCAATCAAAGGCATGCAACAACTGTAGCATCAGAAAAAGAGGTGATTGACTTGAGCTTTCAAGTGGAAGACATCACTCCCATCAACAATGCACTGATGGTAGGAAGCTCATCCTCTTCATTTTAGGTAACTCCTGAACCTCGTTGCACACCTGAGTGTATTGCAAAATTATATATATACAAAAGTCACAATCTGGATCTCATGAAAGATGTGGAATCAATCAACATTCTTAAAAGGGATTTTAAGAAAAAAAGATCAAACTCAAAAAGAAAAGATAACAGAGCTAGAAAAGATTGTTTTATAGCTAAAACATGAACAAACTAACTTGTAGACCCAGATTAATGATCTCTTGAGTATATTAAAATCAGCACAATGTGATTTAGCTATAGCTAAAACATATGCTGATATATACAATGTTCAAACTGAAAAGTTCAAAAAATTAATTGCTTTTACTGAAAACTCCCAAAAGTAATGTAGGAACCACCAATGATATAAACTCCCGCATACACCTCTAAGTGTAGCCTGCAAGTAAGGAAGAAAGGAACCTGCCGAACAATCTGTACAGAGCTAGCCATTGAGAAGCATGAACCAGTAAGATAAGAGGAAGGGAAGAAGAAAGAGAAGGAAGAAACTCAAAGCAAAAAAAAGAAGATGTTTGTTCAAGAAGTGAAGTTCGTCAAAGAAAACTCAACTTCCAGCATTAACAAACCAAATACTGAGTTAAACACGTCTCTCAAGTCAATGCATAGCTACAACAAGAAGTTACATAATGGAAGATATTATGTAGGAACTTCAAACTCTTCAGAAGTAAAATCATTTCCATATGTTCAAAAATCTACTTCTGAAGCAGTAAAAATTCACAACACGATTCAAACAAAGAAGATTGATCGTCACATTGACCACAAGATGAGCAAAAACATATGTGATACTTACGAAAATTAGTACATGAAATCCTTAATGAAGAAGGTGACACTTAGAGATTTCATTAACCATGAGCTGATAAAGAAAGGAAAGAATGAGGAGATGAAAAAGGAACTACAAGAACTCAATTTGGAGATCAAGACAGCTAGGCAAAATTTGAAGATCATATGCCTTGTATGTAGGGAAGACAATCATTTTGCAAAAGACTGTTCATTCAATCCCTTAGCACACTCCACCAACAAGGTCTGGTCCTCAAAAGGATCTACATCTACTGATACACCATTGAAAAGAAGTAATGGAACTCACAAAGCTGTTCAGAAGACAAATAAGTCAAGTGTCGATTTCAAGAAAAATTCGACACTTCTAAAGAGTATGCCGAACAAATCAGTAGCTGTAAACCCAAAGAAGAAGAAGTTCTACATGTGACTTCATTAAGCATTCATGATCCAATCACACATTATAGCTACAATTCCTCAACCAACACATTAGAGTAGGACCAGTCATCGAATTACCTATGCTAAATACATTTGGGTTCATAGATTTAGCATTATAAGGCAGTTTATATTTAAAGATTCGAGTGTTCGAATCCTTAAAGATATTTACTTCCATACTAATAACCCTTTGAAACAATTTTTTTCTTGAAATATTTTTTAATGTAAGATTTTGTTGGACTTGTTTGTTTAGGATTGGTTTTAAAGTAATTTTATCTTTAAAGACTCGAGTGTTCGAATCCTTAAACAATTTTACTAAAATTTGGCACTTTTGAAGATCATCTTTCTTATCTTATGTGTTGATAAAGAGTTTGGATTCTAGATCTGCTTGCTGAAATTTAGCAAAGATGATCTTTTGAGGCTACATGCATGTCCAATTGATGATGACGAGTCCGTATACTTCATTGCAACATATTTTGGTTGGTTGATCAACCAAGAGTTAAGAAAAGGATATATGCTTACGGATGAGACTACAAATGAGATTCTTTGACTTTTAAAGTCAATTCACCAATCCTAGGTGATGAATATAGAGATCAAGTCTTATGCCTCGGGAAATTAAAGATTAATACCATGGCAACATATCATAATATGTGAGAACATTAAAAGCTATACGAAAACATCCAGGGAACAAAAACATGGAACTTGGTGTGAGAACTTTGGTAGCTTAGTATATATATAGTTTGATTAAAAGCTTTACATGCAGTAATTAAATACTTTGGGGCCTACCATTTTATGTTATATAATGCTTGATTAAATACAGTAATCAATGAGAAAAAACTTTATTTACTTGATTGTGTTTTATATTTTGACTTGTGTGATTGTGTAGTCATTCCACTCATTATCAATTTTAGGTTAGATGAATTGAGATTGATCATATTATTTGTTTGATATAAAATTCCTAGAGTTTACAGAACTAATTCTAGGAACGACTCGTATACCAAAAGGAGTTTATCCTCTATCACATACGAAGATGTATGAACAAATGAAGCAATTGGAGAACTTTTAGATAAATGGTTTATCAAACCAACCTCATCATCTGGGGTGCTCCAATATTTTTTGTGAAGAAAAAGGATGGGTCAATGAGAATGCATATTTATTTAGAGACATTAAGAATGTTAGTGTAAGGAACAAATATCCATTGCTAAAACAAATGATTTGTTTAATTAATTGCAAGGAACAAGTTATTTTTTAAAGATCGATTTAGTATCCGCGCATTATCAGTTAGTTGTACAAGATAAAAACGTACTTAAGACTACCTTCTAGTTGAGATATGGTCGTTATGAAATCCTTGTGATGGCATCTGGTCTAACAAATCCACTAGAAGTGTTCATGGATTTAAAATAGGGTATGTAGGGCCTATCCAGATAAATTTGTAATTATCTTTATTAATTGCATTCTTATATACTCTAAAACTAAATAAGATTATCAATGTCATTTTTAAACATTACTGGAACTTCTAAAAAATGATAAGTTATATGTAAAGTTCTTAAAGTGTGAATTGCGCATAAGAGAAGTCAATAATTGGGATAGATTTTAAATGAAAAAGGTATACAAGTAGATCCATCAAAGATATAAGTGATCATGAAGTGGAAAACTCATAAAACTTCACCTTAAGTTAGAAGATCCTTTGGACTAGGGGGTGACGTGCTCCAAATTATACATATAAACCACATCAATTGCACATCATATATTTCTGAAATATTTACTAAAATGATGAATTGATACTTAAAACATTTAAATTGTGTTTTGAGGTTTGAAAAGGACCATGATGAACAAAAGAGCTTAAAGAAGAATAAATTAATGAAAAGTAAGCTCTAAAATTCAAGCATGGGGCCAAGCCTCATTAGGGACGCTCCCATGCCCAGCCTGAAACACATCCACGTGCTAAAATCAAGACACCACAGTGTTTGTTAGTTTGACAGGACAACAAGTATGGTTCCCTGACCAGAGGCACGGAGACGTGCCCCACAGAACACGGGGTCGTGCTTGACAACATTTGAGCGTACAAGCCGACTAACTTTTACATACATTGTAATAGCATGGGGTCGTGCCTTTTAGACATGATGCCATGCTTAAACACTCTAGAAATCCTATAAATAAGAGCTCATTCGCAAATTTAAATGAAGCTTTAGGGAGATGAAGTGATGGTGTTCCCTCTCAGGAACCTAGCATTTGAAAGTCCTTAGAAGGTATTGATGGTCCATTCAACACTTAAAATAAGCACAATATCATTTAAAATTATCCATAGTGGATCACCGGTTTGATTGTTTTAGTTAATTGATGATTTTATTACTATCTTTTATCTTTGTTGTTATGTTCAAGCTCATTGTAAGCTAAACTTCATATGTTATCCCAATTTAGTAAAACTTTATGTAACTTATGACAACTAATAATGTGGTTTACATTATGTTAATTTATGGTAATCTTATATAACCTTTTAATGGGTAGCATTTACATTTGAACGAGGAGTTATAAACTTATAATTTGTAATTGTTATGCCACACAAGGATAGAAAACATATGAACTAAATTTTATACGCAAAATCGATCTTTGTATTAAATCCATGGCTATTAAATAGAAATGGTTATTAGAAATTATATCACCTTAACTTCTAATCATTTGTGTGTTCCATTTTATTAGTCGGAGAAATCTATAGTAATTCTTATGGTTTTTTAAAATTAATGGTATGTTAGAAAAGAACTTGATCAAATCTCTTAGGCTTAAAGCCAAACGACCCTTAGAAAAAAGGAGAGCTACGTATATCATCGGGTTAAGAAGGACGTGCAATTTTTGAAAATGCAATACGACCTTGACAATCTGACCATAAACGAGTCCTCAAGTTAGCATATCCCTTCTGACTTGAGTATTGTATAGGGAACCCTTTTATTGTTTTCCTTTTAGTTTATGTCAATCAAATAAGTCAAGATCGTAGGCTATAGCATTTAACCACTTTTTCCCAGATAATACATTCGCCGAACCCGAGCCAAGTTACAACCATCAAAGACCTAATAACTTATGCAAGTAAATATCTAAATATATGGATATTTGATCCCTTATCAAGCATATGATTTTACATGTATTCATACTAGGCAATTGCGCGTATTAGTCATACTTCATCTTATGTATGATTCCATATATATATATAACTGAGTGTGAGTGCACCTTGTGAGAAGTGTGAATTTTTACATGTTAAAATATGTTTCAAAAACCAATCTATTGCTTGAAAAGAAATCATTCCACATGTGCTTAGTTATTTATATTTGGGTAGATTAAGTTTCCTTGTATATTTCTCGAACGACATAGTAATATCTTGATTTATTTGGGCTTTGTTGGTTTTTCTATTTTGAGTGATCTTGCTTGAGGACAATCAAAGTTTTAGTGTGGGGATGTTTGATATGCTCCAAATTATACATAGAAACCACATCAATTACACATCAATTATTCCTAAAATTCATATCAAAATAATGATTTGATACTTAAATCGTTTAAATTGTGTTTTTAGTTTTGAAAAAGACCAAGATGAACAAAAGGAGCTTAAAGAAGAAGATATTAAAGAAAACCAAGCTCTGGAATTCAAGCATGGGGTCATGCCTCATGAGGCACGCCCCCATTCCCAGCCTACAATACACCATCGTGCTATAATCAAAACACCCCCACATTTGTTATTCTTATTGGAACAAAAGTACGGTTCCCCAACCTGAGGCACTGGGGCGTGCCCTACCTGCAGCACGGGGTTGTGCCCTGCAACATCTGAGTGTACAGGGATCGTGCCTTTTAGGCACAGGGTCATGCTTACACTCCACCAAGCCTATAAATATGAGCTCATTTGCAACTTTGAAGAAAGCTTTTAGGAGATGAAGTGCTAGTGTTACCTCTCAGGAACCCATCCAGTGGATGTCTTTACAATGTTTTAGAGGTCCATTAAACACTTAAAAGAATCTCAGGGTCATTTAACATCATTCATATTGGATCATCAGTTTGATTGTTCTAATTAACCGATGATTTCATTACTATGTTCTATCTTTGTTATTATGTTCAAGCTTATTATGAGATAAACTTCATTTGTTATCCTAATTTAGTGAAACTTTATGTATGTTGTGATGAAATAATCGTGTGGTTTATATAATGTTAATGTTATGGTAATATTGGGTAACCTTTTGATTGGTAGCATCTACATTCGAAAGGGGAATTATAAACTTATGATTTGTAATTGTGAATGTCATACAAGGTTGAAAACGTATAAACTAACTTTTATTTGCGACAGAGGTCTTCATATTAAATCCATGGCTAATGAACTAGAAATGGTTATTAGAAATCATATCACTTTAACTATCTTATCATTTGCGGAATCCTATTTATTAGTCTAAGAAATCTACAGTAATTGTTATGGTTTTCTAAAATTAATGGTATGTTAGAAAAAAACTTAATCAACTCCCTTTTTAACATTAAATTATATGTTCAAAAATCGTATGTTGAAAGGGGTGCACGAGTAATACCTACATTACTAATGGCTTCGAGAATTAGCATTGTATGTTACTCGATATTGATTTCCTTGTCACTACGAAGCTAGTAGATGAGAAATTCATGTTGGATCACATTTATAAACATTAACATAATTGAGTTAATTAATATCTTTGACCACACCACCAATTCATCATAGTTACGTAAGTGTAATCTAACTTAGGATGATAGCCTTACTTCACTAAAAGAATCGCCAACAGTTTCAATCCTGTAACGCCTAGAAATTTTCTTTGAAGCCGACGAAATAAGAAAAAGAAATAAAGTCCAAAGTCGAGGGACCAAACTCGCCAACGAGAGAAACTTCCATGAATGGGAGTATAAAAGGGGGAAGACCCCTCTTTTACACATTTTTGAATGATTTTGGGGCTGGAACGCATCTGAAAACCCTTTTTCGAGTTTTTGGGTGTAAATCCATTTTTATATGTATGTGTATGTGTATGATTCGTTTGGGGCTTGATTTCGTGCTTGGTTATGCTTGAATGAGGTCGTGGTATGCTTCCCTAAGGTTTAGGATGGTTGATTTGGGCTAAAATCAAGTTTGCAAGAGTTTGGAGGCCGAAATCGTCGGTTGCAGTTCGAGATGAACTGCATTTTGCGCACAGCTAGGGCTATGCGACTGGAGGCCCATGCGACCGAAAGGCATGCGACTGGGTCCATACGCACAACATGAGTGCGACTGAGGTTCATTCGTATATGAGTAGTGCGACTGAGGGTCATACATATGAGGGCTATGCGACTGGAGGAAATGCGAATAAGGGTCATGCGACTGAATGAAATGCGAATGAGGGTCATGCGACTGAAGGTCATGGGACTGGAGTTCATACGCCTGTGAGTCGTGCGATTGAGGTTCATACGCACGAAAGGTGTGCGACTAAGGTCCATTCGCATGAAGGTCATGCGACTGAGGTCCATACGCCCAGATGTCATGCGACTGAGCTTCATTCGTATGGGAAGCATGCGATTGGAGGATATGCGACTGGAGGTCCATTCGCCTGAGTGATTTCATACGCATGAGAGACCATGCCACCAAATAGGGTCCATATGCCCAAATGACCATAGTGTTGTCTGACTTTCGGGAAGTGCGGACGTAGGATCGTACCTTTGGGATTGTAGATGATGTGATGTGCATGGATGATGTAAGATGATTTGTGATGATGATGATGTGATGTATGATTGGTGTGTGTTATGTATGTATGATGATGCCTATATGGTGATGCTGTATGTTTATGTTCCTTAATATGTGTGATTATTTTCCCATGGCTTTACGTCAAATGTTAATGAATGAAATGAAAGTATTATGTAACGTAAAGTGGAAGATAATGAAAAGAGGAACATGATAAATGAATGAATGCATGCATTAATGAAAGAATGAAAGGCTTACAAGTAACATGTACAGTAGTGTCCGGCTCTAAAATGCCGTAAGCTCAATGCGTATGGTTTAGTTAACCCTTAGGGGTACACGCGGGGGTTCCAGTCTTTGTAACTGACCAACGTTGTGGTACCTAGTGTAGAGTGATCCCTCACCTCGGTGCTGGTGCCAGGCTATGTGTAGTGTGGAAGTCATTTATGAACTTCGGCCCAGTACTCGAGTTATGCATATCGTTGGGGGTGGAGTAGTGAATACTGTTGGAGCATATATTGTCATATATAGTGTATCCGTCGCTTGTCGAATAGTCTAGGCTGAATGTAATACACCTGATATATTGTAAACACATGAAACTGGGTCATTCGTAAGAGCATATGTGAATGAGACTCAGTCGTGCGACTGAGCCTTGCTAATGGGCCAGTCGTGCGACTGAGAGATGCGATTGGGTCATTCGTATGACTGAACCATTAGTATGGTCCAGTCGAACGATTGAACCATACGCATGGTCTAGTCGTACGATTGAACCATACGTATGGTCCAATCGCACGAATGGGCCCACTCGCATCTAATATGGCCGAGGCCTATATATACCAGTTTCAATGTGTAGAGAGATTAAGGGTTTGGGGAGGGAGTCTGCCCGGGGCCTAGGGCTGCCGGATGAGAGGGGAGGTCATGCTCGATCTCCCCTTGCCAAGAGTCTTGATTCTTATGTTGTAATGAGCTTGTAATCATTAGGTTTTATCAATGAAACCATTATATTATAGTTCGTGTTATTGATTGTGTCTTGGTTTTTGCTGTTGTTTATCCTTCCGTCAAGAACATGCTCGGATGTTTACCAATCCAGCGACTTCACAATTGGTATCAGAGCCGGTTACTGCTTGAATGATCTAACAATCATTCTAGCAACCCGAGCTCTTGATTTCTGGATCTATTTCAAATTCTTGACGTTAAACCCACTTCGTGTTCTTCGTGTTTTGCTCAGATCTTGTTACGTGTGTTGTTTCTATGTCAAAATCGAACTTGAAATCACGTTCTGATCACCCTTTCGAATCTGATGATGTCTATTTTGTTTTGGTTCGTGTAAAATTCGTCAAATTAGGGTTTTGGGCAGCCCTGGTGGCTGCAGATTTGAAAATCTACGTGCAGACCCGATCATGCGACTGGACCCCATGCTAATGGACCATTCGTACGACTGGACCATGCTAATGGACCATTCGTGTGACTGGATCAGTCGTATGTTCAATCGTGCAACTGGACCAGTCGTATGTTCAATCGCACGGATGAGCCATCCGCATTGCCTCATCCGCATTTGTTCCAGACCAAAAAAAAGAGTCTGGAACTGCTTCTTGCACAGATTTGAGGATGAGCAAAGCATATTCACCCTGAGGTTCTTTTGTCAAACAAGTTCGATGTATACCCCATTATTCGTCGGACTTCTAGAATAGGTGAATGTAATTGGAACACGAAAGAGAGAAGAGAAGATGTCAGCAGTCGGTGCTGATTTTGTGGGGTAGTCAGGAGCATCTGACTATTTATGGGCCAATCAAGTTACATCTATCCGCACAGAGAGGGTTCTCATTCTTAGGGGGGATTCCATGTATAGAGAAATTGAAGACGCAATCAGAAAGTGATGATGTGAGCAGGTTTCTGATGATGAATCTACGTGCATGCTGATTTGTTTGATATTGTCAGCTGTGGATTGGAACCTTCAACCTTTTGCCCAATACACCGTGTGAAGACGTCAGAAGAGCACAATGTCTATATATTGGGATATGCTGAATGTGAGGGGGAATTTTTGCAGGTGTTGATGTTAATCAGGTTAGCCTGTGTGAAGATTAAAGCAATGGAAAACTGTTCATGTCATTATCTGGAAAAATCAGTCATATGGGGAATCTTGCTGCTATGATGGTGTTCTGCAAAGTAAACGAAAGCTATTGTGCCTAAATTCATTTTCAGGGATAGTGTGGCAACCTGACGGATCGGCAACGTTGGCTAATATGGTTTTCGTTTGATTCTATTGACAACCAGAGCAAAGATTGACTGAAGATTGTAAGAGGTATTATCTACTATTCGCAAGCAACGTCTAAGGGGGAATTTGTTGGAGCATATATTGTCATATATAGTGTGTCCGTCGCTTGTCGAATAGTCTAGGCTGAATGTAATACACCTGATATATTGTAAACACATGAAACTGGGTCATTCGTAGGAGCATATGCGAATGAGACTCAATCGTGCGACTGAGCCTTGCTAATGGCCAGTCGTTCGACTGAGAGATGCGATTGGGTCATTCGTAAGACTGAACCATTAGTATGGTCCTGTCGTACGATCGAACCATACGCATGGTCCAGTCGTACGATTGAACCATACGCATGGTCCAATCGCACGAATGGGCCCAGTCGCATCTAATATGGGCCGAGGCCTATATATACCAGTTTCAATGTGTAGAGAGATTAAGGGTTTGGGGAGGGAGTCTGCCCGGGGCCTAGGGCTGCCGGATGAGAGGGGAGGTCATGCTCGATCTCCCCTTGCCAAGAGTCTTGATTCTTATGTTGTAATGAGCTTGTAATCGATAGGTTTTATCAATGAAACCATTATATTATAGTTCGTGTTATTGATTGTCTCTTGGTTTTTGCTGTTGTTTATCATTCCGTCAAGAACATGCTCGGATGTTTACCGATCCAGCGACTTCACAATTACTCACCTCGGTGCTGGTGCCAGGCTATGTGCAGTGTGGAAGTCATTTATGAACTTCGGCCCAGTACTCGAGTTATGCATATCGTTGGGTGTGTAGTATGTGGGTGGGATCTTTGTCGCTCATCTCGGTGCTGGTGTCAGGCTATGTGCAGTGTGGAAGTCATTTATGAACTTCGGCCCAGTACTCAAGTTATGCATATCGTTGGGGGTGGAGTAGTGATTACTCACCTGGGTGGTGGTGCAGGCTATGTGCAGTGTGGAAGTAATTTATGAACTTCGGCCCAGTACTCGAGTTATGCATATCATTGGGTGTGTAGTATGTGGATGGGATCTTTGTCGCTCACCTCGAGGCTGGTGCCAGGCTATGTGCAGTATGGAAGTCATTTATGATCTTCGGCCCAGTACTCGAGTTATCACTTACCCCGGTGCTGGTGCCAGGCTACGTGCAGTGTGGAAGTCATTTATGAACTTCGGCACAGTAGCCATATTGTTTGGGGCATAGCTGTTGACACTGATCCAGAACGTGATGATGTAACAGATGAAATGATCCTGAACCTTATCCTAGGTACTGTGGCCAGAGGTGCTGGGCATCGTGAATGAAGGTCTATGATAGGCTTAGGCCCAGTATCATGAGCATGAAGGGTAAAGTTCATGGTATTGACGAAAGGAAATGATGTAATGATAAAGAATGAATCAAAGTAAGAAATGATGAATGAGCGAATGAAAGTTAATGAATGAATAATGTAACAAATGTAATGGAAGATAATAATTATATTATCTATGTGTATGTATGTTGTATGATCGCTTACGAAAGTAACGAATGGTTTTATAAAGGAATAAAAGTATGTTTTGTTATAAAACTAGAACTCACTCAGCAACGCTGACTTTGATGTGTTTCCAGTTGGCAGGTATGTTGCTGAGGATGGCACGGGGCGGCTACTCAGCTTATTTTGGATGGCATTCTTTTGTTTAATGATTTTGTAATGTAATGGAACAAATATTTTGTGATTGGACAACGATTTATTATGTTGCAAAAGTTTTTATGATGAAATGGAAGGATGTTTAATGTTTCCGCTGCAAAGTTTTATGAAAGTGAAATTTAATTATATGTTTTATGTGCGATGAGAACCCAGCTGTAAGCGTCCCGGGAACGGGGCCTTACAAGTTGGTATCATAGCCAAAGTTTAAGTGAAATGAGTAAATTTTCAAAATAAACCTTAACTTAAACTAAAAATGGGACGGAAAGGGAATGGGATGCCAATCTGAGTAGCTGCGTACCATCAGGTATTTTCGTAATGTTAACCGGTATTATGTGCGCATGTTATATGGTTTATGTGTTGCTGGTAGATTTAGATACTGATGTAGTCAGGACAGGTAATGCTTGGGGTATGAAGAGTAAACTAAGTGGCTAATCACAACTGGCCACTGTAATTAGGGACTTACTATACTTGACATAAACTGAGCTGTTCCTTGAATGACCGTGTTGGTGTTTAAATCTTTCAATGTGTGTTAGAAGATGGCTGGTGGTAGATCTCCTAAGGTATTGTCAGATGAAGGTTGTGGTGGACGTGGTGCTGGATCACGTGTCACGAGGAGCATGACAAGGGCTGTTGAAAAGGCACCCGAAGAGCCTGAAATCCATCACCGGGAAGGCGGTGATGATAGTGCTAACCTGAGGACCGCAATGAAAGAGGCTGTGGTTGCGGGAGTTCAACAAGCGATGCAGACGATTCTGCCGTTTATGGTGACTGGGGTAATTAGGGCGGTGAAGGAGACGACCGTGATTGAAGTAAACAAGGAGGGTAGCAGCGACAAGAATTGGAAAGGAAAGCGGGTTGAACGTGAGAGTTTCACTCCAAACAACAAGGCTGTGAGGGTGGATGACCGACGTGTGGTCACATCCAATATGGGGGTGAAGAGTTGTGGTAAGTGTGGACACAAACACCCCGGGGAATGTAGATTGGGGACTAATGTCTGTGTCCGTTGTGGAAGGACCAGACATGTGGCGAAAAACTGCGGTGTGAGGATCTTGTGGCGGGGAGGGCCACATGAGCAAGGATTGCAAGAAGCCGAGGGCGGAAAGTTCGGGAGTGAAGAAGATCGGAGGAAGCTAGGATGGACCCCGATGTTGTGTCAGGTATGTTTCTAGTAAATAGATCTTTAGCCTTTTTGTCATTCGATGCTGGCGCTAGTAAAAGTTTTGTTCCTGTTGCTTTCTGTGCTGACTTCCATGTTAGTGGTAAGAATATAGATACGCCCTTCGATGTAGTCCTAGGAGTTGATTGTTTGGCGGACTACGGAGCGAACATTGTGTGTCGCAAAAAGATGATACGGTTGACAGCGCCCGACGGGATCACGGTGATGGTTTAAGGTGATTGAGTCACGACGATCCCAAAGGTGATTTCGATGGCAAGTGGCGGGAAAGTGTATAAAGCGAGATATGGTGGAGTACGAGAGTAAATGCCTTGTTTACAAGTGAAGGCCGAGCACCAAAAGCCGTATGGGAAGTATTGAGGTGATTGAGGCCACGACCGAGAAGCTCGAAAGGATCAAAGCATTAGTGAAGGTAGCCAAAGATAGATAAGAAGTCGTGTGTGGATAAACGACGTAGACTGATTGAACTCCAGGTGGGAGACTGGGAAAGAGATGAGGCAGAATTGCTCGTGACGGTTTAAGGAATAACAGGTTTCGAGGACGAAACCTATATAAGGAGGGTGGACTTGTAACGTCCGGAAATTTTCTTTGAAGCTGACGAAAGAAGAAAAAGAAATAAAGTCCAAAGTCGAGGGACCAAACTCGCCAACGAGAGAAACTTTGATGAATGGGAGTATAAAAGGGGGAAGACCCCCCATTCTTGCCATTTTTTAGCCAAGGAGAGAGGAGAGGAGAAGAGAAGGAGAAAAAGAGGAGAAAAGCTTGGTTCGGGTGGATTTGAGCGTGGAAATCGTCGTGTAGCGGGTCAAATCGAAGCTCTACTCGACGGGAACGTTTGTGTGGGTCCTAAGACCCCTCTTTTACATGTTTTTGAATGATTTAGGGGCTGGAACACATCTGAAAACCTTTTTCGAGGTTTTGGGTGTAAACCCGTTTTTGTATGTATGTGTATGTGTATGATTCGTTTGGGGCTTGATTTCGTGCTTGGTTATGCATGAATGAGGTCGTGGTATGCTTCCCTAAGGTTTAGGAGGGTTGATTTGGGCTAAAATCGAGTTTGGAGGCCGAAATCGTCGGCTGTAGTTCGGGATGAACTGCATTCTGCGCACATCTAGGGCTATGCGACCGAATGGCATGCGACTGGGTCCATACGCACGACAAGAGTGCGACTAAGGTTCATTCGTATATGAGTAGTGCGACTGAGGGTCATACGTATGAGGGCTATGCGAATGAGGGTCATGCGACTGAATGAAATGCAGATGAGGGTCATGCGACTGAAGGTCATGGGACTGGAGTTCATACGCCTGTGAGTCGTGCAATTGAGGATCATATGCACGAAAGGTATGCGACTGAGCACCATTCGCATGAAGGTCATGCGACTGAGGTCCATACGCCCAGATGTCATGCTATTGAGCTTCATTCGCATGGGAAGCATGCGATTGGAGGCTATGCGACTGGAGGTCCATTCGCCTGAGTGATTTCATACGCATGAGAGACCATGCGACCCAATAGGGTCGATACGCCCAAATTACCATAGTGTTGTCTGACTTTCCGGAAGTGCGGACGTAGGCTCGTACCTTTGGGATTGTAGATGATGTGATGGGCATGGATGATGTAAGATGATTTGTGATTATGATGATGTGATGTATGATTGGTGTGTGTTATGTATGTATGATGATGCCTGTATGGTGATGCTGTATGTTTATGTTCCTTAATATGTGTGATTATTTTCCCATGGCTTTACGTCGAATGTTAGTGAATGAAATGAAAGTATTATGTAACGTAAAGTGGAAGATAATGAGAAGAGAAACATGATAAATGAATGAATGCATGCATTAATGAATGAATGAAAGAATGAAAGGCTTAAAAGTAACATGTACAGTAGTGCCCGGCTCTAAAATACCGAAAGCTCAACTGCGTATGGTTTAGTTAACCCTTAGGGGTACACGCGGGGGTTCCAGTCTTTGTGACTGACCAACGTTGTGGTACCTAGTGTAGAGTGATCGCTGACCTCAGTGCTGGTGCTAGGCTATGTGCAGTGTGGAAGTCATTTATGAACTTCGGCCCAATACTCGAGTTATGCATATCGTTGGGGGTGGAGTAGTGATTACTCACCTCGGTGCTGGTGCCAGGCTATGTGCAGTGTGGAAATCATTTATGAACTTCCGCTCAGTACTCGAGTTATGCATATTGTTGGGTGTGTAGTATGTGGATTGGATCTTTGTCGCTCACCTCGGTGCTGGTGCCAGGCTATGTGCAGTGTGGAAGTCATTTATGAACTTCAGCCCAGTACTCGAGTTATGCATATCGTTGGGGTTGGAGTAGTGATTACTCACCTCGGTGCTGGTGCCAGGCTATGTGCAGTGTGAAAGTCATTTATGAACTTCGGCCCAGTACTCGAGTTATGCATATCGTTGGGTGTGTAGTATGTGGATGGGATCTTTGTGGCTCACCTCGGTGTTGGTGCCAGGCTACGTGCAGTGTGGAAGTCATTTATGATCTTCGGCCCAGTACTCGAGTTATCGCTTACCCCGGTGCTGATGCCAGGCTACGTGCAGTGTGGAAGTCATTTATGAACTTCGGCACAGTAACCATATTGTTTGGGGCATAGCTGTTGACACTGATCCAGAACGTGAATATGTAACAGATGAAATGATCCTGAACCTTATCCTAGGTACTGTGTCCAGAGGTGCTGGGCACCGTGAATGAAGGTCTATGATAGGCTTAGGCCAAGTATCATGAGCACGAAGGGTAAAGTTCATGGTATTGACGAAAGGAAATGATGTAATGATAACGAATGAATGAAAGTAAGAAATGATGAATGAGCGAATGAAAGTTTATAAATGAATAATGTAACTTATGTAATGGAAGATAATAATTATATTATCTATGTGTATGTATGTTGTGTGATCGCTTACAAAAGTAACGAATGGTTTTATAAAGGAAGAAAAGTATGTTTTGTTATAAAACTAGAACTCACTCAGCAACGCTGACTTTGATGTGTTTCCAGTTGGCAGGTATGTTGCTGAGGATGGCACGGGGCGGCTACTCAGCTTATTTTGGATGACATTCTTTTGTTTAATGATTTTGTAATGTAATGGAACAAATATTTTGTGATTGGACAACGATTTATTATGTTGCAAAAGTTTTTATGATGAAATGGAAGGATGTTTAATGTTTCCGCTGCAACGTTTTATAAAAGTGAAATGTAATTATATGTTTTATGTGCGATGAAAACCCAGCTGTAAGCGTCCAGGGAACGGGGCCTTACAAATCTTTATCTATCTTTATTTATCGTTAATATTGTTTAACTTATATTTTTTGTAAATCAAAACTGATTGTCAATTATAAGGGTTGTTGAGTAGTCTTAGTGTGTCCACGGATTGATACTCAATTCTTACCAACACTTTATTACATCACGACAGGTACACTTGTCTTTTGTCTGTGTAATTTATTATTAGTAATAACCTCTTAAAACTGATTCATTGTGCAAAACCTTTATAAAAAATATATGTACTATTTGCACACCCAGGGGGATACTACCAAAGATTCATTTAGCAGCTCCTTAGAATAGCGATTTGTAACAACACTAACATATAAAAATGTTAAGTTTGTTTGGGGACAAAAACAAGAAAAGTGTTTCATAGATTACAAAAGAAGTTGTTCAGCACACCAAATTTAACTCTACGAGAAGGAACTATTAACTTTGTAGTCTATTACATAAAACATGAAAACATGTTACCTTGACATGACATATGCTTTAATTTTGACCTTGGCTTCTTAAATTGGATACGTGACTATGTGATAGTACTTAAAACTGATCATCTATGTGTATCAAACTTATAATTTGAATGTAATAAGAGCAAGTGGATGAAATAATTGCATAGTCATAGTAACACATTTATAGAACGTAAGTGGTAATGTAACGTATGGCAAACAAATTCACGTAATCTATGAATAAATATTTGATAACATTAAGAACACAACATTGGTTAATTACTAAATGGATTTATTCTAACATTTATAAACAATATCTATACAAAAATCATCAATTTATGATACAAAAATCACTAAAATAAACACCTAACGAATATGTAGCACATTTAAAGTCAAGGTGCAACCTATAGCAATACGTATGACTTAACCATAATTAACAAAAACTAAAAGTGAAAAAATCAATATAACCCTCATTACACCTTCAATATTTGTGGACAAAAGACGGTTAGATAACCCACCATCCTTTCATTGTTTTGTAACCTTCTTCATTATTCTTCATATTTCAATACTTTTATTCAAATCCTTTCCTATCCACATTCCTCCACATTCCTCCTGCATTATCCTTTATTTTTATTCAACCTCCAAGTAGCTTTTCAATAGGATCATCAAGCATGCGAGGGTGTTGTGGTTATATTGAAGCAACCATTAAGTGTAGGCATGTACTCAGATAAATTTCCTTGTATTTTGTCTGGGATTTCTTCGTTAATGAGCTTTTTTTAAAACGATGACTTATCATATAAAAATCTTGTGTTCTTATGTCCGTGATCATAAATAGAAGTTCTACAAGTTGTGGTGGCCATTTCTAATTCATCATTGGTAAAACTCTCATTTTTACGTTTCTATTATTTCATAACATACGTTTATAATTTATTCTTCGTGTAATCCATCTTGTTATAATTATTCTATGATCAACATGAGAACAAAACATAGTAAAATATTAAGTATGTGGTAATCATTATCATATGTCACATCCCGACGGAAGCGTGAAATGCTTGGGTGTAACTCTTTGGCTCATAACACATTGATCACGAATTAAATATAACAAGTAATATAACATAACATCACATATTTCCTTATATATAGATATATATAGGTTATATATATGTTCATTGTCTGCATAAAGACTTTTACACAATTTCATGTAACCCTAGTACAAAAGTGTTTAGTAACTGCTTCATTCTTCAGTAATAATGGATATGCGCATCCACAATTATACTAAGATCAAACATATTTACAGTTACTTTGACACACGTCTTCCCAATTACTTCACCTCATCCGTTGTACACATCAAATGAAAACATAACACCGTTAGTCATTTTTCCCAATTACTTCACCTCATCCGTTGTACACATCAAATGAAAACATAACACCGTTAGTCATTTTGGTTACCTGAAAAAGCATACTCAAAACAGTCAACAATATATTGGTGAGAACATAGGTTTAATCACTAAAAAAATATAGATGTAATATAAATAAGATTACAACTAAACCTACTTATAAGCCAGGTGATTTATAACTGTCACAAATACAAATCACAGAATCATATAATATAGCATCACAACAATCATCCTGTTGGTGCAGGAAATATTTTTCTAAGTAGCGCTACATATATTACAAGACGGTTCCTCATCCGAATTAATGGTTGTAGTTTATGTCACAATGACAGTATATCTCAAAAGCCTTATTTATATTTGTATCAATCATAAAACATTATGCTCTTTCCCCCAAAACTCATAAATGTAAAAATGGGGCTATGATTCTCACCTTATTTCCAGCCAAATGTCAAATAACTCCTATAAAATAATTATTTGTTAGAATAAAATAATTTTCTTTAAAATTTTCAACACTTTAATCGAAAGTTCTAAACCAATAGCTACTGTTTTCCTAAAATCGTCAAATTTCAGTAGTAGAAACATTCAAAAATCTAATTTATTTCATAAAATCTCTGATCAACGATTCATAATAAGCAATTTATTAGAAATTTTACAAGTTTCATAATAATCAGCAGAAATACTTAGATGTCTCTAAAAATTCCCAAATTCACACATACTGTTCCATTCTGAATATCATAATTTATCTAAATATTTTATAATTTAACTCACTGTTTTGCTATTTCTTCCTATTTTCAAATTACATAATGTTCTAAATTATAAAACTCAGTCATACCTATGAATTAAATCATGAAATTTATTAAATAATTCTTGTAAAATATAAGGTCTATCATATAATTTTTCTAGATTTTTACTAGGTACGGAGATTTTGTATGACAATTTTCTTTTATTTCCTTGAATAAATTATTAGAATAATCTACCCATTATTATTACATCAAAATTTAAAAAATATTAATTTTATTATTTGCCAATAATATTCTAATTTTATTCCTACAATCACAGTCATTTAAGAATTTAATCTAATTTATCAAGAACATCTAGGTTTTTAGCCTTTTTATTTGTAATCTTTTGTCTAAACCCTTGGTTATAAAGCTTTTAAATTTTTCAGCTCTCAAATCCCTATTTCTTACTGATTTTTGAATAAAATCATGTGTTCATGAGTTCTTGTGAATATTCTTGATGATTTAGTCTTCACAAGTTGGTTTATATGTGTTTTCTGAAACACATATTTATTTCTTAAACTTGTTAGTTAGATGTTTTAGATATCTAACCTTGTTTGTTTGAAGAGAACAAAGAGATTGACTTGGTTGAATCCTTGATAATCCGGTTGAGGAGATGGTTCTTGATGTTTGATCTCAATTAGTTGGTGATGAACAAAGGGTGGTGATGGTGTTGATTGTATGAACCGGAAGCAAGGTTGGTGATGATGTTTGGTGATCCAAATACAAAGAAGTGATGGTGGTGGCGACTTGAAACCCGAGAGTGGAAGGAGTGTGATGAAGGTGGTGGTTGTGACGGTTTGTGGGTGTGGTAATGGCAGATCCATGCGACCGAGGGGTTGCTAAGAAGTGGGAGACTCATCATTGAGTCTAGATTTAGGGTGATGAGGTGTGAGGTAATAGGCCTGCTTAGTGGACCATTAGGAAGATGTATTGGCAAGTGCTTAGTGCTCTAGAGCTAGGTGGCAGATGTTGGAAGGTTATTAGTGTTAGGGTGGTGCTAGATGGTGATTCAAAAGATGCTTAGTGTGTGGGCCGGCTAAGGGTGGAATTAAGGGGTTAATGACTTATTTAGCTAGTTAGTTATCTAGGTTAGTTGGTAGTTTAGTGGTTTAATCGGATAGATTAGGGTTCTAATGAACTGATGTGGGTAATAAGTTGAGTTTTAGTTGGTGTTTAAATGTTTAAGATTAGTTTGTTTTTGACATAAGGTTAACTTAATGTAATATGGTTTAATTAAGTTTAAGTTTATAATACATTACATATAGTTAAGGCATTTAATATAAAGCTAACTAATCATATTACTCTAAGATGGTAATCATACAACTCATATACATACCTACGTGAATATTCATGCATGCATGCATGCATGCTCAATTACATATTCAATGATTCATATAATCAAAGCAAATTACTTTAATCATTTCTATTAAAAAATAACATTTACTATTATTTCATAAGAAATATTAAACTACCTAACCTTGGTTTTAGGGTTGTCACATTCTCCCCCCGTAAAAAGAATTTCGTCCCGAAATTCATTGGTAAGTATTTTCAAAGGTTATGGAGAACTTCATCTTTGTAATTGCTCCTTTTCATTCAGTTTAACCTCAAATAAATGAGAATATTTTCTTTTAATTTCATCTTCTCATTCCCATGTAAATTCAGGTCATCTTTTTGAATCCCACTTGACCTTTACTATTGGTATTCTATTTCTTCTCAAACTTTTTACATCTCTGTCCATAATGGCTATTGGTTTCTCCATGAAATGAAGTCTCTTATCTATTTTGATTTCTTGGATTGGTACTTTTAATGTCTCATGTATCAGACATTTTTTCAAATTGGATACATGGAAAGTGTTATGTACTCCGCTTAATTCCTGAGGTAAGTCTAACTTATATGCTATAGGACCAAGCCTATCAGTTACCTCAAAAGGGCCAACATACCTAGGGTTTAACTTATTTCTTTTCCTAAATCGGATAATTCCCTTTGAGGGTGATACTTTTAAGTACATTCTATCCCCGATTTGAAATTCTAATGGTTTTCTCCTTCTATCAGCATAGTTTTTCTGTCTATCACGGGCTGCCTTCAATCTGTCTTTAATTTCGAAAATCTTATCAGACGTCTCCTGTATGAGTTCTGGGCCTGTAAGTTGTCTATCTCCCACCTCATTCCAACACAAGGGTGACCTACACTTTCTTCCATAAAAAGCTTCAAATGGAGTTGTCCCAATACTGGCATGGTAACTATTGTTATATGAAAATTATATCAAGGTAAGTGTATATCCCAACTACCACCAAAGTCTAATACACAAGCCCGCAACATATCTTCCAATTTTTGGATTGTCTTCTCACTCTGTCCATCTGTTTGTGGGTGATATGTTGTACTCATGTTTATTTGAGTTCCTAATGCTTTGTGTAAAGTTTGCCAAAACCTTAAAGTAAATCGGCTGCCTCTGTCTGATATAATTGAAATTGTATTCCATGTCTAGACACAATTTCCTTCATATAAATTCTTGCTAATTTTTCCATCTTATAATCTTCCCTAATTGGAAAGAAATGAGCTGATTTGGTCAGTCTATCGACTATAACCCATATTGTGTCATACCCACTTGAAGTTTTTGGTAATTTGGTTACAAAATCCATGGTAATCTGGTCCCATTTCTATTCTGGAAATTCTGTTTGTTGTAAATATCCTGAGGGTTTCTGGTATTCAGCTTTTACTCTTGAGCAGATATCACATTTTTCTACAAATTCCCCGATTGATTTCTTCATGCCTGACCACCAATACTGGGTTCTCAAATCGTTGTACATCTTATTATTTCCGGGATGTACTGAATACCTTGACTTATGTGCTTCCCGTAGGATAGTTTCCCTAAGAATGGCATTGTTAGGAATCCAAATTCTTCCTTTAAATCTCAGGATTCCGTCTAACACAGCTTCCAATTGTTTGTTTCTCCTCATCACATCTGTTGATTCATCTTTTTTCTAGGCTTCTCGAATTTGATTCATTAAATCTGAGTGTAATTCCATTCTCATAGCACGGCCTCGCAATGGCTTAGTTCTTTCTTTCCTACTTAAAGCATCAGCTATTACGTTAGCCTTTCCTAGGTGATATTTGATTTCACAATCATAATCACTTAGTAATTCTACACATCTTCTCTGCCTCATATTTAATATCTTTTGATCAAATATGTGTTGTAAACTCTTATGGTCTGTATAAACTATGTACTTAGTTCTATATAGATAATGTCTCCAAATCTTAAGTGCAAATACTACTGCTCCTAATTCTAAATCGTGAGTAGTATAATTCTTTTCGCTTCCTCTGAGTTGCCTAGATGCATATGCAATTACTTTATCTCGTTGCATTAAAACACATCTGAATCCTTGATGTGATGCATCACAGTATACGACAAAATCGTTTGTTCCCTCTGGAAGGGCTAAGATTGGAGCACTGCATAATTTATCCTTTAAGAGTTCGAATGCAACATTTTGTCTTTCTCCCCAAACATAGGGCTTATCTTTCTGAGTTAATTCTGTTAAGGGTTGGGCTATTCTTGAGAAATTTTCTATAAACCTTCTGTAATAACCTGCCAAACCTAAGAATTGACGTACTTCAGTTGGTGTTCTTGGATTTCTCATTTCTTAACAGCTTCAGTCTTTGCCGGATCAACTTGAATTCCTTCTTGATTAACCACATGTCCTAAGAATTGTACTTCTCTTTTCCAAAATTCACACTTTGAAAATTTTGCGTACAATTTTTCTTTCCGAAGTAATTCCAAAGTTAACCTTAGGTGCTTCTCATGTTCTTCCTTACTCTTAGAATAGATTAAGATGTCATCTATAAAGACTATGACAAGTTTATCTAAATAAGGTTTGCCCACTCTATTCATTAAATCCATAAACTGTTAGGACCTGGTATTTGAACGAAATACCTAGTGATTAGCGTGTTAAACCAACTCAAATAGTGCGGAATCCTATTTGATTGGCGATCCAATCAGTGAGAACACACGAAGAATCAATCAAGAATTGAATCTAACGTTAGAAATCGATTAGGAATCGATCTAATGTGTTCTGTGAACTTGGAGAACGATTTGGGAGGCTTCTGGACGGCTAGGGTACGTCTGGAGTCGTAATGGGATGAATGCTTACGTTTTTCCACGAATTGGGTCTATTTATAGGTTAGTATTGTTCAATCGTGCGACTGGGCCATAAGTATGGTTCAGTCGTGCGATTGAACCATGCGGTTGATTCATCCGCACGACCGAGTGTTCAGTCGTGCGATTGAGTCAATCTTATGTGTCAATCATACGACTGATCCAGTCTCCTGGTTCAGTCGTGCGATTGAGTCAATCGTATGAAGTTATTCATGCGTGTGGTCCATTCGCATGGGCCATTCGTATGAGAACTTCATTAAGTTAAGTTTGAATGTTTTAATTAATATAACATAATGTGTAACCATTCAAACAATCATAAACCCAATCAATTCAATCACGACTCATTAATGAAATATTAAACATCACAAGTAACAAACAATTCATGTCATTTTATTAATCAATACAAATTACATCATAATCAGACAGACAAGATTCATTACATTACAAATCATGATCTAGGGACATAAATGCATCAACAAACTCCCCCTTGGACCTAGATCTATCTAATCTCTTGTCTTCTGCATAACCTCCTTATACTTCTTGTACTTCTCCTCTTTGGTGACCCCTGCGTGAATCTCAAACGCAAAGCAGAGTCGTATAACGTTTTGGAACTGGAGGGCTTGTACAATGTCTTGTGTGTCATAGAACAGTGGCCACTTGTATAATGTATAGACATCATTAGCAGACAAGTTGGTTAGCCACATCGGGTCGAATACCCTGATTGTATCCATTTGGCCCTCTTTATTTAGAACTATGACAGCTTCAGCAGTTCTCCAATCATTGTACCACCATTTGAAGTGTGGAGTGAAGTCCTGTGGCATTTCCCTGAGAGGGATTCTCGACATAGTGCGCGGAGGACTCCACTTCAACACAATCTTGGGCTTGCCAGTAATGGCATCAACCTCAGACCTTCTTATATACCTCGTAGGCTGTTGTGGTCTGAAGTTAACCCATCTGGTGTGGTACTCCTTCTTCAGGGCAGCCTCGAACCAGCCTGACATCTTTCTTGGGTCAGCATACAGCAGCTTTAGCTTAGCCAGCTGGTTGAGCTCAAAACCAGGTAGAGTCTTCAGATCATGTGGAAACCTGAAGTACTCTATGCCCTGTTCCCTCTTAACTGCATACGCGTTAAGGTCATCAAAATAAGCCCATGCAATAATCCTGCCTGACACCTTATGGTGTTTCTTGACTCTGTAGAGCTTGGTGTAGGCATCTTTCTTTGGTGCAGCACGCTGGGCTCTCACTTCTTCAAAACAGGCAGCCCATTCAGCCTTTCGAATGTCTACGTCATCATTTGAGGCTTGGGCTGTTCCTTCGGTCTTTTCAGTTTCCTGCTCCATCTTGTCTAGTACCTTAAACGTATCACTGACTAGGGACTCACCCAGATTGGGGACCACATTACCCTCGGTGTCAGCATACTGAGGGTACTCTTCTGCAGTAATATCTTCGACCTCAACTTCATCAATATCATTCAGCTCTTCATCATTGGTCGAATCAACTGTTGGAGCATCCGTGACAATTTCATCAGGATTGAGTCTGAACATCTCTGCCAATTGCTCGTTAGATAGGTCATGAATTATTTCCTCTTCTTCAGGGGTATAACTCACAGACCTTCTTACAATCCCTTGCAGATCAAGAATCATGGTTAGTTGAGTCTTGACCTGTTGAAGGGGAGCAATGTCAAACTCATCCCTTTGAAAGTTTGGATCTGTTTGTTTAAACATTCAACATATAAATCATTAGTAATTAATCAAACAGATTTACATTAATTTAATATATAAACATTCAAAACATTTTTTTTCATTACATGATTCAAGCACAAAAATAATTAAATACATAAAACATCTAATCTGTACTTTTGTCTTGAATCCTGGGCTCGTCGCTCGGAGGAGCAGAAGTGGTAGATGACTGGTCCTGTCGATTCTTCGATCTTCGCTCTTGACCAGAAGCAGAGGCCGATGCAGCCGCATCCCCTCCTTCTGCTTCGTCGTCATCATCCTTTTCTTCTGTCCTTTCTTCCTCAGTCTCTTCATCATCCTCATCATCCTCCTCATCCTCATCATCATCTTCATCGTCATCATCACCATCTCCATCATCCCCATCACCCTCCTTTATCTTCAAGGGCTCATCCTTTGACCCCTTTAACCGCAGCATAATCGTCTTGTTGGTAGTCTCCAACTCCTCTACACGTTTGGCTGATTGGGCCTGCTGGTCCTGGAGTTGGGACATCTCGACTCTTTGAGCATCAATTAGATGGGTCTGCTGCTCTATCACCCGAGCCTGCTCTACCATCTGCTGAGACTGGGCAGCAATCAGGTCGGTCAACTGGCGAATCTGCGCCGCTTTCTCCTCATCTGCAGCTAGCAGGCGCATCACCATACGGTTTAGCGCCGACAGCTGCTCCTCTACCCCGATGTGAGGTAGAGTAGATCCATATAGGTGTGATGGCTGGGCTGATGGTCCGGCACGATGTGAGGTGGTGGTGGTAGTAGCAGTGGTGAATATGGGTCGGTAAGCAGGTGCTGGTGATGTAGGTGTAAATGGTATGGTGGTGGATGGGAAGGATACAGTGGTGGTAGGTAAGGTGGTGGCTGTGGTAGCAGTAGTGGATGTGGTGGCTGTGGTGATGGGTGGTATGTCAGTGGAGGTGGTAGTGGTGGCTGTGGTGGTGGAAGTAGAGGCAGCAGTGGTAACGAAGGTCAGGTGACGCTTCTTCTTCTTTAGTCCGTGGGGTTGAGCCATCCTCTTCCTCCTAGTCCCAGTGGAAGTGGATGCTCCCCTGGCAGCTCTGCCCACTGAACCCGGAGCATAGCTCGGGTCAGTCTCTCTCTCTATGGAGTCCTGAGGGTGTTCACCAACCACCCTAAGCCCGTGTTCTGTGGGAACAACTTTGCTTCCCACAGTCCTAGTGAGGGGCTCCTCATCCGACTCCTCCTCCTCCTGATCACCAACAATGAACTCCTGATGGAAACCGGCCGTCTCAGCAACCTCTCCGGCAGTGGCAGACCCCGGGGGAATAACATCTGATTCAGTGTCTCTAGGTGGAGCAGGCATATCATCCCCGGCGTCGCCGCTATCATCATCATCGGAATCAATGTCTGGGAGGAGAAGCCTCTCATCATCGGAGTCGCTGTCATCATGACGCCATTTGCGTCTGCCAGGCGCCACATACCTCTCGTTGGCTAGGTGGCCAATCAGTCTCTTCACTTGGGGCTTTACCTGCTTCCCCCTGTAAACTCTCATCCTGCCCAGAGTAGTATCATCCATAATCACTAAGACCACTGCGTCATGACTCTCTTTGGGCAACTGTGGCAGCTTCTCGTTGAAGACGAGCTGTAAGAATCTGGGGTACATACAAAACCCCTCTTTACCCTTGGCCTTCAAGTTCTCCACCAAGTAGGAGAATATCATGCTGGAAAAACTGAAGGGGTGGTTCAGAACCAGTGCCACGTAGGCATTTTGGATCTGGTCTGAGAGGTCGTCAAACCCACCCCTCCTCGATGCAACACACTTGAGGATCACGTGTGCTAAGTACTTGTACTGGGGGCTCAGGTTGCTCTTGTTGAGCACACCTGAGTTGATGTCCCCAGCGTACTTTATCCTCAGGAAGCATCCTCTCACTGTCAACGGATGTAGTCTAGTAGGATGATCAGTGTCGTCCCCAAACTCTAGGACCCTCTAAATGTCGGCAGCAGAGATCTCAATATCATGGCCCAATATAGAGCTCCTAATACAGTACGGCTCACGGGAGCGGTCCACCGAGGCATTCTCCCAGAATGCCTGATGGAGTGATCTATATGGCGTGCAAGGCTTGGAGATAGCCTTATGAATCCAGGACCGTCTCAGAAAGGCTATAATGTCAGTAAACTCGGCCCCGTTCCTGGTGGTGTGATCCAAATGAGCACAGATGTTGTGCTTTGGATTTATGGACCACCTTTCTGCCATTTTCCTGAAACCCAAGACATAGAACCATTAGTACATAAGACATGAAAAATTCTGTTCTAAGTGTAATGTTGAAAGTCATTCTGATTCATTCGTGCGAATGAATCATGCGACTGAAGTCAGTCGTCTGTTCTTTCATGCGACTGGACTCATTCTGGTCAATGTGACATGCGATTGGGTTCAGTCTGCTGAGTGAGTCTGCGAATGGTTCAGTCGGCCGACTGAGCTCAATCGTATGGTTCATTCGGTCGAATGACCCAATCGCAAGATTCAATCGTGCGATTGAAGTTCATCCGGACGACCAGTCGCCTGTCTCAATTGTTCAGTCGCCTGTGGTTCGATTCTTGATCAATACAAGTGATTTAACATGGATTACCAGTTCAATAGACTCGCATTCTTGTTACTAATAACCTATTAACCTTAATTTTAACATTTTGCATAGTTTAAGTAGGTTATTAGGTCACGTTCTGTCCGTTTCTTGTTTTCGTTCGAATATCACCAAATTAGGGTTCAATCCTTCTGATTTCAATGAAACAAGACTTCAATCTACCTGTATAATGAATGGCGAACGTCAGTGAATCAAAAACAATGATAAAACTAGGTCTAATAAAATTTTGGCAGCGTAACGGTAGGGAGTGCGATTTAAGGGCGATTTGGGAGTGATGAGTGAAATGCGATAGACTGTGCCCTTTAAATACTGAAGCTGGGTTCAGTCGGCCGACTGGCCTCAGTCGCCCAGCTCTTTCGGGCGACTCAGGCTCAATCGTACGATTGGCCCAACCAGTCGCATGCAATTGACCGACTGAGATTCAGTCGGTCGACTGGCTCAGTCGTGCCTTTCATTCGCATGTTCAGTTGACCAAATGAGTTTCAATCGGTCGACTGACTCATTCGCCCTCTTCCAATCGGTCGAATGGGCTATTCTGATGAGCCATTCGTGCGAGTGGAAGCCATTCGCATGGTTGGTCCATTCTCATGGTCCAATCGTGCGAATGGGTCACACTTAGTTAATTTTCTGCCATTTTTACCAATTTACTTTTAAACCCTTTTAATTAATTGAAATTAACGTTATGAGCTTTTGATCATCTCAGACATGATCATTTTATCTTGAAAACAATTTGATCACCTCAGACGTGATCCTTTTAAACACTTTAGTCACCTCAGACGTGACCCTTTTTCAACACTTTGTCACCTCAGACGTGACTATTTTAAACTCTCAAAGCACATGTGGTCATCTCAGACATGACCCTTTTAGTGAGTTGAATCCTTTCTGATTTTCCTGATGTAGTCCGACAAACTAATAAAATTAAAATTTAAACACAACTAACTAATTTAAAAACTTTAAACTAATTACATAAACAAACTTGTTTTTGGCTTTTTGTGAGAGTTAAATCCTGAGATTGATATCAACGGGATTTGGTTCGGGAGTAGACAGCTTCAACTTGGATAGATCATATCTGGACCAATTCAATTTTGGAATCATACAGGTGAGTCAAATCATTTGGGACTTGTTATTAAAACTTTTGATGCTCAAATCCTCGGTGTTCATCCAGAGTCGTTAGCAACTTAAGGAAATCATACTGAAACTCTTAGATTTTCACATTGATTTGAACTTTTGAGAATGTAGCCACAATGATTGTCAGTATGTTTGTCCACTTAAATCCATACACAGACTTTTGACACAGACTGGTGACTGATTTAGGTTTAATTATTTCAACTAACATTTGTGGATCCCACACTTATATGGTAATCAACATTCCTCGGGAGCTTTTGAGCGGTCTACGGGTATTATTACAAGAAGAGACTATTCTTAGAGCTTTCAAAGAGAAGCCTGTCCTCAGGTCAGTGCCATCGCACAGCAGAGAGGCGGCAAACAACAATGAATTCTAGAATATCTAGGTTGTGCTTATCCTCAGGTCAGTGCCATCGCACAACAGAGAGGCACACAACCTATCTCTTGTTAGAGCAACTTATTTTATTTTGCACAAAATGCACCAACAACATAAGTCATTAGCTTTATAGCATTTGTCTTTCATTTTTTTCTTGCTTTGCTCTAATTATGGTCATCCGCACACATTTGTGGCGTTTAAATACTCATTACCCCTTATCGGAATATATTTGATTGTGTTAACCAGTGATAAGATGGAAGCCCACAGTCAGTTGAACAACTTAGTTTGATCTTGAGATCACCAATCAGGTCTAATTATCTATTGTGTTGAATCTACCAACATATCATTTGTGGTCTAGCAGCCTCTAAGTCTACTTTCTTTGTGTCACCTTAGGAGTTGCCAGTTTTCTATCATCTTCCTTTTTTATATTGCTTAGACTACACAGACTTATACTTTGAACTTTTGCATCTTTTCAAAACTTAAAATTTTAAAGTCCCTCTTGATTTGTTCCTGTGTACTATCATTTTCCAAGGTATTGAATCTGTATCACCGACACAATCTACCTTATTTCAGCTAGTTACTCCTTCTCCCTCATTTTTTTTTTAATGTTAACTTGCTGACATATTCTCCCCCTAAAATACTAAAATCATTTCTGGTCTAATTATTTTAGGATTTTAATAAACAGCAAAATAACATGAGTTTAAATATAACAGACAAAATAAAACAAATAAAATAAAATAAAATAAAATACACTTTAACTAAACTACATCGGACTACACATTATCATCATCAGGAATTACCTCACTTTTCTTTTTAACGCCGTTGACCTCTAGCAAATATTGAAAACGTGGTTTATCAAAGGCTTTAGTATAGAGGTCAGCGCGTTGAAAATCAGTATTAATTTTAACCACATCAATTAAGTTCTTTTCAAAGCAATCTCTTATGAAATGGTATTTAATACCGATGTGTTTGGTCTTAGGATGTTGAACCGGATTTTTAGTTACTGCAATTGCAGCAGAGTTATCAACAAAAATAGGAGTAGATGAGAATTTTAAACCGTAATCCCGCATTTGCTGTTGAATCCAGATGATTTGTGAACAGCAACTTGCAGCAGCAACATATTCGGCTTCACAGGTTGACAATGCAACCGATGTCTGCTTCTTACACTGCCAGGTAACTAATCTTCTCCCAAAGAATTGACACCCCGCTGATGTAAACTTGTAGTTCATCTTGCAGCCCCCGTAATCCGAGTCACTATACGCGGTAAGCTCAAAGTCATCATCATGAGGATACCACAATCCAAGTGTGGGTGTACCCTTCAGATAACGAAAAATCCTCTTGACCCCTATCAGATGGTTGACCTTAGGTTTAGCCTGATATCTAGAACATAGACATGTAGCATACATAATATCAGGTCTTGAGGCAGTGAGATACATGAGGGATCCAATCATTCCTCGGTACATAGTGGCATCTACAAGATCTCCATTCTCATCAGGTGCTATATCATGGTTCGTTGCAAGTGGAGTCCCAGCAGCAGAAGCATTCTCCATGTCAAAGCGACTGAGAATGTCTCCTACATACTTGGTCTGATGTAGAAAGATCCCATTAGGTGTCTGATCCACCTGTAACCCGAGAAAGAACTTCATCTCCCCCATAGCACTCATCTCAAACTCTTTCTTCATCACTGCTTCAAACTCTTTGCATAACTCTTCGTTCTTTGACCCGAAGATTATGTCATCAACATATATTTGTACAAGCAGTAGGTCGCCATCCTTTTCTTTAATAAACAGTGTGCAGTCAATGACTCCCCTGCGAAAGCCGTGTTTCACAAGATGAGTCGAGAGTTTCTCATACCAAGCTCGAGGAGCTTGATGAAGCCCATATAAAGCTTTGTCGAGCTTGTAAACTCTATCCCGATGATAAGGATCTTCAAATCCCTCGGGTTGACTTACATAGACTGTTTCCCTGATTTCTCCATGAAGGAATGCACTCTTCACATCTAATTGGTAGACTTTAATCTTCATGTACGATGCATAGGGAAGGAAGATACGAATAGCTTCCATTCTTGCCACGGGTGCAAACACCTCATTGTAGTCAATTCCCTCGACTTGGCGAAAACCTTGAACCACCAGTCGAGCTTTGTTCCTGATAATGACTCCTTGGTCATCCTTCTTGCATTTTAGTACCCATTTGGTGCCAATGACTTTAGCACCTTTAGGTCTATCAACCAGAGTCCATACACCTAACTTCTTGAACTGCAGAAGTTCTTCTTGCATGTCACTCACCCACGCCTCATCATTTAGTGCCTCACTGACATATTTTGGCTCAACCTGCGAGACAAAACATCGATAAGCACCATCATGAATGTAACCCTTCTCCATAACTGAGGCGTAATCAGCTGAGTATAGCTGATTTCGGGTTTGTACTCCTGATCTGACATCCCCAATAACATTGTCAAGGGGATGATAGACGTTTAGTCGTGATCCTGGAGTAGTAGGAACAGCCACCTCAGAACCGAGATTATGAACATTTGGTTCTGCATCTGAGGTAATTGGAGTTTGAGGTTCCGAAGTCGAAGGTGCATCATTGGTAGATGCTTGTGGACTTTCAGGAACTGGAACCTGTTCCTCCTGACTGTTCTGGTCATCTGCTTCAGTTTCATCTTCATAGGAGGAGTCACTGTCATCGACTACTCCCCCTGACTGAGTAGATGATTCTCCCAGTGTGCTAGATGGTGTATTCAGAATATCATACATCATCCTAGTAGCTAACTCATCATCTGAGGGAGAGAGGGATGTTGAAGGACTTGAAGAATCCATCATAATCGAAGAAGTATGCAGGTCCTTTGCCTGTAGGTGGTGTGGTATATCTCTGAACGTCGACATTACACCACACTTCTACAAGACCCGTTGAGTTGTTGTAAACTCGCTTGTTCGGTATGTTGTATCCTAGAAAGATTCCTTCATCTGCCTTCTCGCTGAATTTGCCTTCTTGTGTCTTCTTCAGAAGTGTGCACGGCGCGCCAAAAGGTTCAAGATACTCCAAATTCGGTTTGCGTCTTTGTAGTAGCTCGTAACATGTCTTTCCGTGGCGCTTGACTATTAGGACTCGATTCAGTGTATAACATGCATTTGCCACTGCCTCATTCCAGAATTGGATAGGCAGTTTCGAGTCCGCCAGCATGGTCCGTGCTGTCTCTATCAAGCTTCTGTTCTTCCTCTCAGCAACACCATTCATCTGAGGCGTGTAGGCAGAAGTGAATTGATGCACAATTCCCTTTTCCTTGCAGTATGCCTCCATCCATTGATTCTTGAATTCTGTCCCGTTGTCTGAGCGTACTTGTCTAACTTTTAGCTTGTAGAGAGACTCCAGTGTGGTTACTAATTCCTTGAATGACTCAAATGTTTCTGATTTGGATTTCAGAAACATTACCCAAGTGAACCTTGAGTAGTCATCAGTGACCACAAAACAGTACAAGTCGTCTGCAATGCTCTTTGTACTGACTGGACCAAACAGATCCATGTGAAGAAGTACAAGAGGAAGTTCTATTGAATGAACTTTCTTTTCCTTATGAGACTTCTTTGTCTGTTTGCCTTTCTTACAAGCTACACAGAAGTCAGGAAGTTGGAAGTTCTTGACATTTACTCCTCTCACTAAATCCTTCTGAATCAAATGATTCATCTTCCTTTGACTAATGTGTCCCATTCTCCTATGCCAGGAGATGGAATCCTTCTCTATAGCTTTACATAGAAAGCACTGAACCTCATGATCCGTTGTAGCAGCTGTTGACAGATCCAAGACATAAAGGTCTTTATATCTTGAAGCAGTCATCAGAACTTGGTCCTCTGGGATCATGTATTCTTTCTTCAGCACGTAACACTTCTTGTTGTCGAATATGACTTTAAATCCTTTATCACAGATTTGGGAAACAGAAAGTAAGTTATTTTGAAGTTGTTGAACGTAGTTCACCTTATCAAACTTAACTTTCTGATTTCCCACTTCTCCCTGAGCTGTGATATAGCCTCCCTTGTTTCCTGCAAAGGAAACATGCCCTCCTTTTATTTGTTTGACGTTTGATAAAAGGGCTCTATTTCCTGTCATGTGCCTGGATGCTCCGCTATCTATAATCCACGTGTTAGTCTCAGCACTGTATCGAACACCCTGCACATACAAAGTAAATGAATTAGTTTAGGTTAGGAACCCAAGCTTTTACTGTCTTGGGTTTCCCAAAGGCATCACACATCATAAACTCCACCCATTGACCCTTAGAGGGTGAGGGTAGCTCAGGTTCCTTCTTGTCATTAGTATCAGACACGTAGGATGACTTCTCTTTCCATAAGCCAGATTTGTGTAAGGCCTGTTTATGATAAACAGTCGTCTGGCTTACAGGTTGGACTTTAGGTGCACTAGATCTTCTAGGTGGAGTCAAAGAACTCCTCTTACAAGACCTAGGTCTAGAGTCCTGAAGATCAATCTTCTTCCTAGGTGTCTGATAGAAAGGACAATAGGAAGCAATGTGTCCACATTCTCCACAGTTGTAGCATGACCGGCTATCAACTTTATGAGTAGACTTTCTTTGTGGAGAAGTGCGTGACACTCTAGTAATATCAATCACTTTAGGTTTTGACTCTTGTGTGTTTGATGTTTTCTCTGGTTTAACAAAATTAACTGTTTTAACCTGTTTAACATCTTTCTCTTTTTGGTTAACTGGTTTTTGACTTGAAGCATGTGAAAAAGTAACATTTGAAGTCCTTTTAGGTTCTGATTTGACTCTGTTTGACCCTGACTTTAAGTTAACTTTTTCAAATTCATTTTCCAGATTAACACAAGGCAATTTACCCTTTGCCTTTGAAGTGGCCTCCTTTTGTTTCTGTCCAGATTCAGTAGATGAACATGAGATGTCTGGATCAGTAACAAGAGGAGTAGTCACCACATGATCCTTGATGGGGTTATTATTTACTGGTCGAGACTTAGTGTTCATCAAGGTCTCAGGTGGTGGTGGAACCACTTTGTAGCCTAATCCCTCCCCGTTATTCCTTTCTCTCACTAAGTGTTGAACTATGTGTGAAGAGCTAGTCCAACTATGTAGTTTCTGTTTTAATGAATTAACTTCTACTTCTAGAACTGCCTTTTGCTTCTTAGTGTCTTCTAGGGAGTTTAGATAGTACCTAATGTCATTTGCTTGGTTAAAGGCAACTACTTCGGTTTCCCTAAGCTGTTTAGTCAATAGGTCTATCTTTTCTTTATAACTATGCTCATTTTGTTTTAATACTCTATTAGCCTCAGTGCAAAGTTGTAAATCTTTTACTAAGTTATCATTATGATCTAATAACCTAGCAAATTTTTCATCTATGCTATTCCTAAAAGTATCACAATCAGAACAAGCATGATTATTAAACATTTGTTCAGTAGTACTTACCTGAGTTGGTTCAGAAGAGTTAGCCATCAACGCAGCATCAGATGTCTCTGGTTCTGATGATTCTGACTTTTCTGTCTCTGACGTGGAAGTCTCCTCCTTTGGCTTGTAACTGACCTCGGCTGCAGTTGTTTCTTCACTATGTGACATCGCTATCTCAACTGCTAGATCACCTTCACTCGCAGAATCATCATCAATATCCTCAACACTGGCAATGTTTGATTCTCCTGGTGAGACAAACCTAAAATATATTGATGTAATATAAATAAGATTACAACCAAACATACGTATAAGCCTGGTGATTTATAACTATCACAAATACAAATCACAGAATCAGATAATATAGCATCACAACAATCATCCTATTGGTGCATGAAATATTTTCCTATGTAGCGCTACCTATATTACCAGACGGTTCCTCATCCGAATTAATGGTTGTAGTTTATGGCACAATGACAGTATATCTCAAAAGCCTTATTTATATTAGCATAAATCACAAAACAATATGTATTTCCCCCAAAGCTCATAAATGTAAAAATAGGACTATGATTCTCACCTTATTTCCAACCAAATGTCAAATAATTCCTATAATAATTCCTATAAAATAATTATTTGTTAGAATAAAATAAATTTCTTTAAAATTTTCAGCACTTTAATTAAAAGTTCTAAACCTATAGCTACTGTTTTCCTAAAATCATCAAATTTCAGCAGTAGAAACATTCAAAAATCTAATTTATTCCATAAAATTTCAGATCAACAATTCATAACAAGCAATTTATTAGAAATTTTACAACTTTCATAATAATCGACAGAAATACTTAGATGTCTCTAAAAATTCCGAAATTCACGCATACTGTTCCATAATTCGGAATATCATAATTTATGTAAAGTTTTCATAATTTAACACAATCTTTTGCTATTTCTTCCTATTTTCTAATTAGAGAATGTTCTAAATTGTAAAACTCAGTCATACCTGGGAATTAAATCATGAAATTTATTCAATTTTCCAAATCAAAGATCGACTTAAAGCCGCGCGAGATCGTCAAAAGAGCTATGCCGACAATCGTCGGAAGCCTCTAGAATTCAATGTTGGGGATCGTGTGTTACTCAAAGTTTCCCCTTGGAAAGGAGTCGTTCGATTCGGAAAGAAAGGGAAGTTAGCCCCAAGATACGTCGGACCATTTGAGATCACTGAAAGGATCGGTCCAGTGGCTTACCAGTTGTGGTTGCCACAAGAGCTTAACGGTGTGCATGATACTTTTCACGTGTCAAGCCTCAAGAAATGTTTGGCCGATGAATCCCTTCACGTGCCAATCGAGGAAATCAAGATTGACGACAAGCTTCATTTTGTTGAAGAACCCGTTGAGATCATGGATCGAAAGGTCAAGCAACTGAAGCGCAGTAGGATACCTATTGTTCGCGTAAGGTGGAATTCAAAACGAGGGCCAGAGTTTACATGGGAACGTGAAGATCAGATGAAACTCAAATATCCACATCTTTTCGAGGATGACACTCTTGGACCTAACTCTAGCTGAATTTCGGGACGAAATTCTCTCAACTGGGGGATACTGTGACATCCGTCACTTTAAGGTCCGTCAATTAACGTGTTTGTCTGTCATCTATTCTATGTTTGGTCATTCCTCATCTCTATTTGACTTTTTATGTGGGTATCATGTGTGCTTTATTATCGTTGTGTGTGTATTCGATATGACCATGTGTTAACCTTATGAAGACTTTTAAAACTTTCATTTTTGAAAACGTCAAATATATCAATTTATAAATATAATCAACGTTTTTGATATAACCATTTCTTAAGTCATAACAACATTAAATATGCTTTTACAATTAATATAAACACCTAACAAAGTCGTTTTTCAACCGAACCAAATTTGGGAAAACTCGGGGGTTAAGTGCAGGGACTAAACTTGTAATTTTACAAACTTGGGCTGGGTATAAATACCCCCTTACCAGCCCTAATCCTCATTATCACCATCTTCTTCTCTTCATCCTCTTCACACACAAAATCACCATCCTTGCACCAAATCCAACCCGAGAGGTCTCGTTTTCTTCGTCTCGACATCGTCTACAGCTTAGACTACCCTTTCTAGCAGGTAGTTGTCTTTGGTTGTCTGTTTTCTAGCCTTTTCACGGCTGTCCAAACTAGGGTTTCGGGTGTTCGGGTTCAACCCGAAACACACAAGGTCGTATGGGTGCATGTGAGGTCTCTTTGCTTGTGTTTCATGCTTGTGTATGTTTGTTGAGTGTTTCTGGAGGTCCTTGTGGTGTAAAACCCGTGTTTAGAGCAGCTCGGGGGGCTGCTCCTCCCGACCACAGTCACGATTCTGCAGATCAGGCGACTGGGTCATCCATGCGATTGAGCCGTGCGACTGAGTGGGTCGTGCGACTGGATCATGCGTCTGAGTCAATCGCGCGACTGAGTTGTGCGACTAGGCAGGTCGTGCGACTGAGTTGTGCGACTGAGTGTCTGTATGCGAATGAGTCATGCGTGCGAATGAGTGTATGAGATTGAGTCATGCGATTGAGTGATTGTGTGCGATTGAGTCAGGTGACCGACTGAATGTGTACGAATGTGCGTGATTCGCACGACTGGAGTCCAATCGCACGAATGAAGGTTCAATCGTACGAAAGTAGCTAATTCGCATGATTGAAGGTTGATTCGTGCGTATGGAAGTTAAGTCGTGCGATTGGGTGTTGTGTGGTACGACTGAATGCCAGTCATACGAATGAAGTCTCAATCGTACGAATGAAGCTGATTCGCACGATTGAGGGTTGATTCGCACGTATGGAGGTTGAGTCGTGCGTCTGACCTTGTTATGCGACTGAAATTGTTGAGTTTGATCCCTTGTGCGTGGTGTGAGTATGTCGTGTGGTGTTGAGGTAACACTAACACAATAATGCCATTATTCGGCCACAAAATTAAAGTCAACGCGAGAAAGGGCACAGAAACTATTTTGAACAAATTGAACTAACGCTTTACAACGATCAAAATGACTTATAACTATTGATACTTATTCAATGCTTCTTCAATAACAACGAGACTTTTACTTAAACATCATCATTAATGGCGACAATGTCTTGTACTTGGATCTACATAAGATCTAGTACGTGTGTCAGTCTGTGTGTGTTATACGCGACCCAGCCGATACGACCCGGACCGACCCATCATTATTGCGCGCTTATACATATATCATATCATTAATGCTATACAATAACTGTCAATAGGTGTTTGACTGTTTATTTGCATTCAACATTTGGGATACATCGATCATACATACTTACCACCTAACAAGTGAGTTTCGTGGCCCCTTTTTACGCTTATACAATATTTCAATCATTTACAACTTGGGGGAAAAGTATGCTTACACAATTTCAATGCTGTACAACTTACATACATTTTACATACAAGGAATCAACGTGATACTGTGTTGCAAGTACTATTTGATACATGCTTGGGTCTGCTGTGTGGTTCTATCTTTGCAACTATTTAATTCCAGTGTGGGAACCGACGGTTAGGTAATGGTAGTACTACTGGGTTGACACCCCCACCCTCGTTCGATGGTATACTAGTTGGTACCATCAGTGGCCAGGAACGGGCCCTTGGGTGAATATATGCCGATAATTTCTTTGTGTACGTCGCTAGGTTTGGTTGCAAAGCTCATGTCATGTGATATTTACTTGTGTATATAACTGTATTCACGGTATTCCGACGCGCTTACTTATTACAGCATCACTTACATTTTTATTACATAAACCTGCGAGCTCACCAACAATTATGTTGACCGTTTTAAGCATATCTTTTCAGGTGATCATGCAAGTCCAGGAATCTAGGTGTGCTGCCTTAGTGGAGACCCTAGGATGCATTTTTGGGACTTAACATGTTTTGTTAAACAATCTTTTGAACAATGTTAACGCTTGTAAACAATTATCAACTTTTGAAACTTGTTCCCGGGTTGTGGGAATTAACATTTACAATTTCATCTTATGTGAATATGTGTATCTTTATCATGTTATGCTTATGGCTATGTTGTCGTGAACATTGACTAAACACGACACAAGTCCCCTTGTTGTCGGGTGTCGTCATGACACGCTTGTCATCATTTATTTATGTTGCTCTCTATCGCTTACCATGTGTTATGACGATCCCGGTCTCGTTACATCCCCATGTTTCCGCTTTTAGCGGGGGTGTGACAATACCAAGTAGAATTCATCATAAAAACATAACCGACCCTCCGCGGGACTGCAGAGGTTCGGGGGCGGCAGCCCTTGACAGTGGGGTCCAGGGGCAACGCCCCTGGCTGGGGCCAGGCTGTTAAAAATCGATCTTCCTGTTAAAACCTCTTAAAATCTTGGTCATTTAAAACGTATATTTAGTATGCATAATAGCCCCAAAACATGGAAAAACTTATAAACAAGGGGCTCTAGAACTCACCTGGATACCGCGAGTAGCTTCTAAACTAAGCTTTTCTAAGCTAGGATCACACTACATAGCCTGCAGATAAGTTAACACTCAAAGGGGTTAATTTCTGCCTAAATTCGCTGCTAATTTCGCTGCCAGATAAGTAGTTTCGCTGCCAGTTTCGCTACCAGCTTCGCATGGCAGTTTCGCCCAACTTTCGTTGGAATTCCATGACTGCGAAATTACCTGCGAAACTATAGTTTCGCAGAAAAGTCACAGTTTTGCAGCTTGAACACCCAAACTCACTGGATGCACAGACAGTTTCACAGAACGCATAAAAATTACGAACCTGCCCGTTTTAACCCAAAATCGCAACTTTTTACGTCCAAACCCTTAGTTTATCATCCATGAGGCTATATCTAAGCTTTTTATATGTTTTCATACGTAAAAATATGACCTTTATGGGATTCTTTGCAACTTTTCAAAACCCAAAACCCTAGAATTCAGGTTTGATCTATAGAAGGGTTTAGAGGCGATTCTTACCTGGATTTCTTGCTCCTTTCTTGTGGTTTGATTCTTTAACATCCAAATTTTCAATCCCTTCTCCAAAGAAACTTTAAATCTAGAGTTTTCTTCACTTTCTCTCTCTACTTTCTCTCTCTAAGACTTGTTGGCTAGGGTTGCAAATGAGGAAGATGGTGGCTGATTAGATGGGTTAAGGGGCTGATTATGGGCCCTTAATCACTTAGGCTCTTGCCCATAAGCCTAATTTAGCCCATAACCCATTTCCTTCCTTTATTTTATATTAAATACCCACTAACTAAGCCCATTAGCATTGATGACTTGTTTTGACATTCCGGGGCGTTACAAGTCTCCCCTACTTATTTAGGTTTCGTCCTCGAAACCTGTCAGTCATCAAACAATTGAGGATAAAATTTCCTCATCTCCTACTCGGTCTCCCACGTAGATTCTGACCCCTTTCTGTGTCTCCAATGTACCCGTACAAGCGGAACCACTTTATTCCTTAAGCGCTTCTCTTTCCAATCAAGGATGGCCACAGGCTGCTCTATATAATTTAGCCATTCATCCACTTCAATGTCTTCTAGCGGTACAACTATATCATCGTCTGCCAGGCATTTCCTGAGATGAGATACATGGAAAGTAGGATGAATTCCACTCAACTCATCCGGTAGTTCTAATTTATAGGCCACTTCTCCAACCCTTGCGACAATACGGAATGGCCCTATGAACCTTGGGCTCAACTTTCCCCGTTTCCAAAACCTGATGATCCCTTTCCAGGGAGATACCTTGAGCATAACCTTGTCTCAACCTCAAATTCTATTGGTCTACGCCTCTTATCACCATAAGACTTCTGGCGATCCTTTGCGGCTTTCATGAATGCCTTAATCTTATCTAACTTCTCTATCGTGACCTCAATCACTTCAAGACTTCCCAACCTTTTGCCCGATGTCACCCCAACACACGGGTGTCCTGCACTTCCTACCGTACAGCATCTCATAAGGTGGCATACCAATGCTGGCATGGTAACTATTCTTATATGAGAATTCTGCCAACGGTAAGTGCTTATCCCAACTTCCTCCAAAGTTGATTACACACGCTCGTAGCATGTCTTCTAATGTCTGAATCGTTCTTTCTGACTGACCATGCGTCTGGGGGTGGTAAGTCGTACTAATATACAGTCTAGTCCTCATTGCATCGTGAAACCTCTTCCAGAACTTGGACGTAAACTACGTGTCTCTATCCGAAACAATAGACACTGGCACGCCGTGACGAGCCACGATCTCTTTGATAAATAGCTCAGCCAACCTCTCAGAGGAATACGTCTCACGAATCGGTAGGAAATAGGCGCTCTTTGTTAAACTGTCAACAATCACCCAGATCGCGTCTCTTCCAATCGTCGTGCGAGGTAACTTCGTGATAAAGTCCATCGTGATGTGCTCCCATTTCCATTCAGGAATATCCAAAGGCTGGATCTTTCCATATGGCTTTTGGTGCTCTGCCTTCACCTGCAAACAACTCAGGCACTTGCTCACGTACTTAGCCACATCACGCTTCATTCCTGGCCACCAGTAATCTTTCTTCAAATCCTGATACATTTTCGTGGCACCGGGATGAATGGAATATCGAGTTTTGTGAGCCTCATCCAAGACCTTCCCCCTCAGATCCCCATAGAGAGGGATCCACATTCGCCCAGATCGGGTTCTAACACCCAGTGTGTTTTCCCCCAAATATGAAACATGTCCTTTCATCCTTTCAGAGTTGACTCTGTCACCTCTCAATGCCTCATCTTGAAACTCCCTCACTTGTTTCATAATATCAGGCGTCATGATTATCTGGTAAGCCCTCACCCGAATTGGTTCGGGTTGTCCCTTCCGGCTAAGGGCGTCAACAACCATATTGGCTTTGCCTGAATGATAATGAATTTCACAGTCATAATCCTTGATCAGTTCCAACCACCTCCTCTGCCTCATGTTGAGTTCCTTTTGTTCGAAGAAATACTTCAAACTTTTATGATCAGTGAAGATGGTTCACTTCACCCCATACAGGTAGTGCCTCCGAATCTTCAATGCAAACACCACTGCCGCCAACTCCAAATCATGGGTAGGATAATTGGCCTCATGGACCTTTAATTGTCTAGAAGCATATGCTATCACCTTCCCTCGTTGCATCAACAAGCAACCTAATCCTGCATACGAGGCATCCGAGTAGACTACCAGATCCTCGTTCCCTTCAGGTAACGTCAAGACAGGGGCTTGAGTTAACCTCATCTTTAGTTCTAGGAAGGCCTTCTCCTGATCAGTTCCCCATTCATACTTCACGTCCTTCCGAGTCAGCTTAGTCAAAGGAGAAGCTATCTTGGAGAAATCCTGGATAAACCTCCTGTAGTAACCTGCCAGGCCTAAGAAACTATGAATCTCGGTTGGTGTCTTTGGAGGTTCCCATTGCATCATCGCTTCAACCTTCGCAGGGTCCACCCTGATCCCCTCAGGATTAACCACATGACCCAGAAATTGAACTTCTCGTAGCCAAAATGCGCATTTAGAGAACTTAGCATATAACTTCTCACTTCTGAGCGTCTCTAATACTTCTCGAATATGATCGGCATGTTCCTCTTCACTTTTAGAATAAATCAATATGTCGTCGATGAACACTATCACTGATTTATCCAACATCGGCCGACATACCCGATTCATAACATCCATAAAAGCAGCTGGCGCGTTGGTTAAACCAAAGGACATGACGAGAAATTTGTAGTGTCCATAACGCGTACGGAACGTTGTCTTAGGAATGTATTGTTCTTTCACTTTCAGTTGATGGTAACCAGACCGCAGGTCTATCCTCGAAATCCAGCTAGCACCCTGGAGCTGATCGAACAGGTCGTCGATCCTTGGCAACGGATACCGATTCTTCACGGTGAGCTTATTGAGCTCGCGATAATCAATGCACATCCGCATGCTACCGTCTTTCTTCTTGACAAATAAAACCGGAGCATCCCATGGAGAGATGCTCGGGCAGATGAAGCCTTTATCCAATAAATCTTACAACTGAGCCCACAGTTCTACCATCTCTGAAGGAGCTAATCGATACGGTGTTTTAGCGACGGGGTGTGCTTCGGGTAGCAAGTCAATCTGGAATTCGATTTCGCGGTCAGGTGGCACACTGGTCAGGTCTTCAGGAAAGACGTCAGGAAACTCGCGCACTATCGGCACGTCTGATAATTATGGCTCTGGCACATCCACATCCTTTACATAGGCCAAGTAAGCGCTGCACCCACGTCTCAAGTACTTTTCAGCAGTGATCATCGACACGACCTTCGGTACACAGCACACCTTATCCCCGCGAACCGTAACAGAACTACCATCAGGCACTGTTAGACGAATTATCTTCTTACTACATACTATATTGGCTTCATAGCTAGCTAACAATCCATGCCTAACACCACATCGAAACCTCCTAAGGCCATAACATGCAACCTAGCAGGGAACTTACAATCTTCTAACTCAATCAGGAAATCCTCAACCACCTCAGTCACCTTGGTGGACTTACCAACGGCCGTTTCTACATAGAAAGGCTCGTCTAACTTCCTACCCTTATCATGCAACAAACTACAAAAGGCAGCAGACACAAAACTCCTACTAGAACCAGAATCAAAGAGCACAGAAGCATATTCATGGTCTACCGGAAACATACCTGAAACTACTTCTGGATCTGCCCTGGCCTCCTCACGAGTTATGTTGAGTGCCCTCGCCTTTGCCTTCGAACCGTCACCCTTTCCCTTATCCCCAGCTTTAGCCGCTCCTGATCCTTCTGATTTTCCTTTTTTAAAATCCTTTCCCAAATGTCTTATCTCCCCGCACTTGTAACACTTAACCGCCTTGCAGTCCTTGACATAGTGGCCCTCGCCCCCACATTTGAAACATTTTCCTGTCCCAACTCTACATTCCCCTGAATGACCCCTTCCACATTTTCTACAAACACCTCCTTCACCCATATTTCCTCTCCTCCCTGACTGATCCTCAACTCTCATCCTCTTCTCTCCAATCCTGAAGTTGTCACCTCCGAACCTCTTCCCATTTCCATTCTTGTTCCCACTCCATTTCTCCACCTTCTTCTGTACAGGCATCGGATCTCTCTCATCGTACAATCTCCCAGCTAAATCCACCACAGACCTAAACGTGCCTGGTCTGGCCGCAATTATATGCCTCCTGATATCCACGGGCAAACCCTGCATGTATCTCTTATCTTCTTGGATACAGGTGTTACCATGTCTGGCACAAGTCTTGCAAGTTCATTGAACTTGGCGGTGTACTTTTGATGAGTCATGTTCCCGGCCTCCAAATACAAAAACTCCTTCTCAATCTTGTCTAACTCTTGGTGGGGACAATACTCCTCCAGCACCAACTCCTTCAACTCAGACCACTTCATTTTGGCTATCGATCGCTTTCCCTCAGCCTGGACAATATTGTCCCACCAGCACAATGCTGAGTCAACAAAAGAATGAGTGGCAAACTTTACTTTTTGATCTTCCCGACACTCGTTGATGTCCAGAACGGCTTCCATCTCTCTAACCCAACGGTGAGCGGCAGTAGCATTGCCGTTACCGTCAAAGGTCGGGGGCTTGCACCTTTGAAATTCCCCATAGTTGCACCCCTTAGCAGTCTCCTTCTCGGACTCCTCATCATTGTCATCATCATGAACTACCACCTTAGGGTTTGATGGCTCCTCTTCGGATTCCTTAGTCCTCCCAGTGGACTTTCCTGAATTCTTCTCATTTCCCTTTCCTTTCTTTTCAGCTTTCTCCCTATCCTTGATTGCTTTAATCACCTCGATCACCACTGAGGGTAAGACATTTTGCATAACATTTTAGACTTCATCAGCAATAGCCTTTTTCACAGTAGATTTGAGGGTGGCTGATCCCTCCCCCTTCGGGTGACTATGGAGGTCCGACTCCTCATGAACAGTCTCGGGAGCCTTAGCTTTGCTTCGGGTGACACGTGGCTCAGTAGTACGATCGCCACGAGCACCTCCTCGGGTTGCCTTCCCTGATTTTCTACCAGCCACAACTAATTCCTATAAGATTCAAACACCAAAATGGTTATTCAAGATAATTGCTCAGATCATTATAAGTACGGAAAGTCCTTAATTACAGTGGCCAAGTGTGATTAACTACTTACCTTACCCTTCTGTCCCAAGCAATCACTATCCTAACACATATGAGTATTCAAATCTACAAGCACATAAAACAAATAGCACACACACATAATCCTAGTTTTACTTGAAAACTTTTACCTGATGGCACATAGCTACTTGGATTGGTATCCTTATTCGGTCCCATTTTCAGTTTAAGTTTAGGTTTTGAAAACAACTTACCCAATTCTCTTAAACTTTGGCTCTGATACCAACTTGTAAGGCCACGTTCCCAGGAAGCCTCACAGTTGGTTAATCATAGCGTAAAAATAATTTTAATAACCAAAACACTGCAGCGGAATTAAATGGACATTCATTTGAAACTTGTAAATCATATTGTACTCATACATTTGTTTTTCAAATAGCATAAAAATATAGTACTTTGTCTTAAATCAAAATCAAAGATTTCATATACAAGGTTGTCATCCATTGCCATCCAAGTAGTTTCCCACCTTGTGCCATCCTCAGCAGCAGTATTTACCTGCCAACTATTATGCATAAAAGTCAGCTTTGCTGAGTGAGTTCTAGTTTTAGTTAATATAGGAGAATATAAACTTTATCCTTCATATAATGACCATGAATACAACTTAATACATAACATTTTGTGTCTTAATAAGCATGTCCATTATCTTTCTTTGATGATGATGTGACCAAAAATGGACCACCGGCTAAAATGTTGTGGTACTTTCCCATTATACCGAGACTAAAACGATTTTTTCAAATGAAAAAGAAGCAAAATTATTACGTTGGTATTCAGATGAGCGTACAAATGATGGAAAACTAAGGCATGTTGCAGAATTGTCTCAATGGAGAAGAATCGATAACATATATCCAGAGTTTGGGAACGAGATCCGAAATATACGTTTTGGACTTAGTTAAGATGGAATCAATCCTTTTGGAAACATAATTAGTCGTCATAGTACGTGGCCAGTTCTTTTATGCATATACAATCTACCACCATGGTTATGCATGAAACGAAAGTACATTATGATGTCTTTGTTGATCAAAGGTCCGAGGCAACCTGGTAATGACATTGATGTTTATTTGTCTCCTTTATTCGATGACTCAGGTGTAAACGCGTACGATGCTTACAAGAAAGAATACTTTAACTTGAGAGCCATGATTTTTTGTACCATAAGTGATTTTCCTGCATATGGTAATTTGTCTGGATATAGTACGAAAGGTAAATTTGCTTGTCTAGTTTGTGAAAACGAGACCAGTTCAATATGGTTAAATAACTGTAAAAAAACTGTATACATGGGACATCGAAGATTCCTTCCAACTTGTCATATTATCGTAATAAAAAAAGAGTTTGACGGAAATACTGAGCACCAAACGATAAGAAAGCGATTTGATCCATTGACGCGAGTTGAAAAGCTAAATACTGTGTTAGGAAAAAGAACTCGTATCGACAAAGGAGCCACTTGGAAAAAAAGGTCAATCTTGTGGGACTTACCTTACTAGAGGCATTTAGAAGTTAGACATTGCTTAGATGTTATGCATATTGAAAAAATGTGTGTGATAACTTGTTGGGCTTATTGTTAAACATTCCCGGGAAAACTAAAGATGGTATTAATGCCCGTAAGGACATGGAAGAAATGGGAATACTTAAAGAGCTTGCTCCTGTTCAAAGACCTAGTGGCTTTTATCTTCCACCCGCATGTTATACCATGTCCAAAAGAAGAAAAAACAAAGTTTTGTAAATGCTTGCATGATATTAAAGTTCCATCTAACTATTTTGCAAACATTAAAAAGTTGGTGTCGATGAAGGACTGTAAATTGATAGGTATGAAATCTCATGATTGTCATGTTTTGATGACACATATGATTCCTATTGCAGTGCGTGGATTATTACCAGAGAATATTCGACATAGAATATCAAAACTTTGTTCAATTTTAACACAATTCACTCAAAATTATTGATCCCGAGTCACTGGATACATTACAAAAGAAGTTATTATCACGCTCTGTGAACTAGAGATGTATTTTCCACCATCTTTTTTTGATGTGATGGTTCACTTGGTATGTCATATCGTAGAAGAAATTAAGACATGTGGTCCTGTATTTCTCCGGTACATGTACCCTTTTGAAAGATATATGGGTTTCTTAAAAAGTTACGTAAGAAGCCGTAATCGGCCAGAGGGTAGTATTGTTGAGGGATATTCTTCCGAAGAGGTGATTGAGTTCTGTACAAGTTATTTAGAAGGTGTTAAAATGTAAGGCCCTGTTCCCGGGACGCTCACAGTTAGACGATCATCGCACATAAAACATAAAATATACATTTACATCTATGAAAAACATCGCAGCGGAATAACTTAAAACCATTTCATATATTAATGATTGCTTTTGCAAAATAATACATCATTGTTAACAATTACAAAATATTATCGTTTGCAATACATCCATAAAAACATCATAGTTATACAAATGGATGCCATCCAAAATGCCAAGTAGCTGCCCCGTGCCATCCTCAGCAACATTCACCTGCCAACTGGAAAATACATAAAAGTCAGCGTTGCTAAGTGAGTTCTAGTTTTATAAATAAAATACTTTACTTTTGCTTAAAACCGTTCATTACTTTCATTCGCGATCATACATCATACGTACACATAGATTATCTTATTATTATCTTTCATCATCATTCGCCATTATACGTTATTCGTTATCAATCATTATCATCATTCATTCCTTCTCTTTCGTATCGTTCATTCCGTACATACATCATTAACCTTTACATTCATTCGGACCAATGCCATGTGCTACACCCCACCGTCATGCATAAAGCGGGTACTGGGCCGAAGTCTATAAATAGACTCCCATACATTGTGCCCGGTGGCCTGACCACAGTACCGGGGTAAGCGGTAAGGATCCCATACGTATGGTCAATCACAAGGATTAGACCCCAGTGTGCATCCTTTCGGGGTAGCTAACCCACACACAGTTGAGCTAACACCCTTCATTGGGTGTGAACCTCCTTTCATTTGCTTGCAAGACTTTCCATTCATTCTTTCATTATTGCATGCATTCATTCGTCCTTTACGTTCCACTTTTCATTATCATTAACTTCCGCTATTCATTACATAATACTTTACGTTCATCATTATAATCACACCACGGAAAGCTACACAATAATACGTAAGGAACATAAAGAAAACATAACATATACATACATAACATCATCACACGTCATCATATAATCATCACACATCATCCACTCACATACACATACACATACACATACATAACAAGTACAAGTCATCACAGAACATGACTGACCCTCCGCGGGACAGCGGGGGTTCGGGGGCGGCAGCCCCTGACAGCGGGGTCCTAGGGGCAGCAGCCCCTAGTGGGGTCCAAGGGGCAACGCCCTTGGCTGGGGCTGCGAAACTGGGGTCCAAGGGGCGAAAATTTTTTATTTTTAAACATCTATATAGCACATTTTGTTATAAAAAATCGATCTTCCTGTTAAAACCTCTTGAAATTTTGGTCATTTAAAACGTATATTTGGTATACATTTCCAGCCCCAAACGAGTTTAAAACCTTTAAAATAGGGGATCTAGAACTCACCTGGACTCAATGAGTAGCTTCTCAATCAAGCTTTCTAAGCAAGGGTCACACTACGCACTCTGCAGATAATTTAACACTCAAAGGGTTTAATTTCTGCCTAATTTCGCTGCTAATTTCGCCAGCAGTTTCGCTGCCAGTTTTGCAGGAAAATTACATAGTTTCGCTAGACGACTGCATAATTTCGCTGGATGAACACCCAGTTTCGCAGAACGGGCTGAAATTACGAACCAACCCATTTTTAACCCAAAACTTCAATCTTTTACACCCAAAACCTTGGTTTATCATCCATGAAGCTATATCTAAGCTTTTTACATGTTTTCTTACACAAAAACGTGAGTTTTGGACGATTCTTTGCCACTTTCAAAACCCCCAAACCCTAGAATCCGCGTTTAATCTAAAGAAACGATTAAATGATGTTTCTTACCTGGATTCTTGGTCTTTTCTTGTTGTTTGGATGTCCACAAAAACCGATCTTCAATCTCTTGATCAACTGAGCCTTGAATATTTACCTTCTCTCTACTTTCTCTCTCTACACTCTCTCTCTAGAAGTTGGGTATTGAGTTGCAAATGAGAGTGGCTCAAGCTCATCCGTTTATATATACCGAGTGTTCCCGGGACCTTAAACTCGTCGAACACATAACCCGAAAGGTTAACTTGGTCTATAACCCATTTCCATCTTATTTATATTAAGTAATCCCGTCTAAGCCCATTATTATTAATTGGCTCGTTTTGACTTTATTTCGGGCATTACATAAAAGCATTGGTGTTCCTCAATCTCGTCATTCAGGTAAACTTGAAGGGGTCGGATGTGTTGGCATGAAAATAATAATCCCAAGTCGTGATAGTTTACAAACTACACATTTATTGGTTTTAAAACACATGACTTGTCTTGCTCCGTATGTTGAAGAACACATGAACTTTTTACAATCAACATACCAAGGTAAGGATAATATGTGGTATTTAATGAAGCATAACAAAGACTTTTCTAGCTGGATGAAGAATAAGGTCACGACAACTAATATTGTTGATAAAATTGTAAAGAGGTTGGGACATGGCCCAGATTTTAAAGTAAAATCTTACCAAGGGTACGACATAAACGGTTATACTTTTTACACCAAAGATCAAGATGAAAAAAGTACAGTACAGAATAGTGGAGTTACAATAATAGCATCAACGACTGAATTCGATAGGATGAACAAAGACAGAATGTTAAGAATTGCTAAAGATTCTTATTACGGTGTGATTAAGAAAAATGGGAATTAGACTATTATTCTTTCACTATACCTATGTTCAAATGTAAGTGGGTGAATAACCGTACGAGCGTTAAAGTCGACAAATATGGTTTTGCACTTGTTGACCTTACAAGTGATGGCTATGCATCTGAACCATTCGTTCTCGCAAAACAAGTCACACAGGTATTTTTTATCGATGACCCGAGCCAATCGAGATACCATATAGTTTTGCAAGGTAAACGTCAAATTCTATGAGTTGACAATGTTGTCGGTCAGGAGATAAGTTTGATTGGTGATACGCTTCATCAGTTCATTGAGTGGCCAAGGATTGCATTGAGGGTATATTTGTTTATATGTAATGTTAATTTTTGTATTATAATATTTACATTAATATTTTTGGTTGTAGCTTATGAATAAAGAAACACCACGCCAATCAATAAGTGGCTCAAGAAAGGTTCTAAGTCTCGGTTCATCAAGTCACGAAGGTGCCTCAACACAAATAAACACTAATGACTTTGCAACAACTTCAGTTTATCGACCACATGTCCTTGTTTATAGTAAAACAAATTGTTTGAAAGGATTATTAAAAATTGTTTAACTTGTTTGTCATTTAAGATTGATGTAGACGGATCATATCATGTGTCTATCTCGAGTCAAATGCTCGTGCCAGAAAACGTTGATCCACCAGGTTTTATGAACATGGTAAAACATCAACATTTTCTATTTCAATCTTCTTAGTTGGCGCAGATACATCAGTTTGAACAACCTCAGTTTCAACAACCAATGCCAACTAATGATTCTCCGGCCCCTAGTCCAAAAGTTGTCCATAATGAAATAATTAGTGCTTTTGATAAAATAAAGGATCGACCTTGTGAAATTCAAAATATGGCTAGAATTTTATCAAAGCACATTGGTGATAACAATGGTATTATGGTTATATCACCTGACGGGATGTATGATAATCAGGTTGAATTTTGGATTCCATATGGTGGAGATGCTACAATTATTCTGTAACGACTTGCTAGATATCACTATCATACATTGGTTTGCAATGTAAGTTATATTTGTTTTATATGGTCAATAACATTTATTTATACAAATCAATTTAGTAACTTTATATTTTTTTCTCATTTTAAGGTACTTTTATGGGTTAGACAATTCTAGATGTGCTTTCTTTTTTCCGGGTAACATCACAAGTGTCATGTGCGCTGATAATTCCCCTGCTGTTAAAGAACACATCATGAATATATATGTACTTCATATAGACAAACCATTTTTTGTCGCACCATATTTTGCTAGGTATTATTTATTTATACACTATATATACATATAAACATAAGCATACTTAATTTATCTCTAACTTTTTTTTGGCAGTTCCCATTGGTTGTTGTTGATCATTTCACCTTCAACACAAAAGGGATATATTCTTGATTCTATGAAAGGAAAAAAGAATTCCAAATCTTATGCTCTTACATCTTTAATTGATGAAGCTCTTGGGCTTGTATTTGAATGGAAAATGATTAATGTATGTTTAATTACTTATTAATATTTTTTCATTGTTGACAAGACTAAATTAACAATTGTGATTTTTGTGCAGTGTAAACAACAACTACAAACTTGGGAATGCGGCTTTATGCTTATAAACATATGTATGAGTTCGTCAAAGATATTCAACATCAATTTCCAAATAAAGTAAGTTATTTTATCAATTCGTATATTTACATATTGCACTATTTATATATTAAATCTAATTTTTATTTATTTTTTTTAGACTTGGAATGACACAAGCTATATGTCATAAATGGAAATTGACAAGTTGATTTTACAATTAATGCCACACTTTATTAGGAAAATGTATACTAGGTAGACGTCGGCATATTTTAAGGTATCATTGTGTTATATATTGAAATTTTGTATACTAAACACTAAGTGTGTTTGTAATATTATTGTTATTTTGATCATTTGAGGAATTGTTGTACAATCAAGTTGATGTTTTATAATGTATCTTAATAGTTTGAATAGTATGGTATTAGATTTATATGTTGAGTTTGGGAGTATACATTCTGGAAAACATACATTTAATAAATTGAATATATTTATTTTAAAATTAAAAAAACCGCCCTATAAAATGAAAAAAAAAATTCGCCCTACACCTAAACCACCCTATAAAATGCAAAAAATCGCCTATAATATGCAAAAAATCGCCCTATAAAATGAATCCACAAAACCGCCCTATAAAATAACCGCCCCAAATAACACCCCACCGCCCTATAAAATAACCGCCCCATAAAATAGAGTATTTTTTAGAGTAACGTTTAACAAATAAATTTCACCGTCCTAATAAACTAGTTCTGTACTAGTGAGACATGTGTCTCTACGCAAATGAATCTCCCACTTCATGAAAATAAGATCCTTATGATTCTAAACATGATTTTGAAACCAATAAAATTCATTTTTGCCTTTAGTATATCCATAAATTTATGAACAGCTTCTAACTTGTTTCTCCTGCATGACGTCGGTGTTTCATTGGTTTTTGAGAGTTTGAAATTCACAAATTTTGAAATACAAGAAGTTCAAAATAGGAGAGGTAATTTTCATTTGAATTTGACACGACTCACTATATCCGAACCACAACATTTTCGGTCATCTCTTTGAGAGGGTGGGGCTAGAGGTGGATCGATCTGAGATGATACGCAATTCAAGTGGGAGCTCGGTGATAATTTGGCGTAGGAGGCTTTATCTTTTAATTTTTGAATCTTGAATTTGTTAAATTTTTAAATGACCAAAATGTTCTTATTTTTAACAAATAAAGTTACGTTTGTTAAACCTCGGGACCATAAATAAAAGCAAACATTATAATTAGGAACTATTCGTAAAATTTAAAGTTTAGAGACCAAATTCAAAATTTACTAACCATAAGAACTTAGTTTACTCTTAGTTTAATCTTCGACATTATCAACAAGTCCAATAAAATCCATTATTGTTCTTTTATTATAGTTTTATTTTTCTATCATTATGTGTCGTAGTTTCCAGCACGTTAGTAAAGAATGTTAAAAAAAATTGTTCTTTTATATTTTCAGATTCTTGGTACTTCCATCGGGGAGGATTTTTTTAATTGGTGATCGAAATTTCTTTTTACAGCACTCATCTTTTTAGTGGCTTGTTTTTTCTCACGATACGATTCTAAGGGTAACATAAAAGCAAGTGACAATGTATAAATCTTAATGTTACTATATATATTGGTTATTTAGACGATTTTCTTTATTAATAATTGATGAACAAAAGTGGATCCATGCAATGGAGCTATCAAGAGTAAAATAATAAACCTTCACGTGTGACTCAAACGAGCATATGGCTACCCAACGAGGCAAACACGTAGAATTATTTGTTAGTACATATTGGGTACGTGTTATTGTTAAATGATAAAACTGAAGCAGACAAACACGTGGTAGATACTACTTTATAAGTGATCAAAAGTACTGTATACTATGTTAAATTTATCTATTTATTTATACAATAATCACCACGTATTATTTGATCCTAACATTTTTAACTATAACTATCCCAATGGCTTATGAACTCGGTATTGGATTCAATATACGAATCCAACACTGGCCATGAAAACTCATCGTTAATCAATATATCATCGCAAGAAGATTGCGAGATCAAATTATCGACAATGTTAAAAGGCGATAAGACGCTATCGAGTGATGAGGTGATGTCTTGTAAAAAGGGTTCGGTCCAAAACTCGTTGTTCATCATTAACCAAGACGATGATGACTCGGTACCTATAGAACCTGATGACGAATCAGACACTAAACTCGCTGGTACTTCCATTTGGTGTTCTTGATCTAGGGTTACTTTCGGGTTAGCTTGATTAGGACTCATGGTTTCAAGGTGTTCGGTTTCTAGCACAATGTTGTTATCTTGTGCTCGTTTCTTCAAACATGTGTTCCATCGGTTTTTTATTTCATTGTCACTCCTTCCAGGCAACTTTGTAGCTATCGTAGACCATCTATGAATACAACAACACAAGTTTAACTTAGCAACTTTCTATGTGAAATCTAAAAACCTAATACTATGTGAATACAACATACTTGTTGCCAAGCTTTTTATGCAAATGAACAATCATATCATCTTCTTCTTTCGTAAAATTCCCATGTTTCATGTCTGGGCGAAGATAATTCACCCATCGCAACCTGCAACTCTTACCACTTCGCGACAAACCTAAAAACAAGAATCAACGAACAATTAGTATACCGAAAAGTCATTTGCCTATATTGTTTCATCAAGAACTTGAGAAGTAGTTCGGACCAGCAAACTTCGGAAGTAAACTCCAGTTCCAATGGCCATATCTCTGAATGTAGGCTCGTAACTTGTCATCTTCCTCTTTGCTCCATGCACCTTTCTTCACTCCATTTTTGTCAAAACTTAAGGATTTCACCATTTTGCTTTCCAACTTTTTAGGCCGATCTCTACGGTTTTGGATCATAAACTCTTATATATACTAACTCATATGATATAGAACGTGCTAAAATGAATTCTTTAATGAATAAACTATGAACCATTTGTCTATTTGTGGATTAATTAAACTGTAGTGGGTGCACCGAATAAATCATGTTTATCTCTGCTCCATCACATGTAATGTATTTAATTAAATGATGACAAACAAAACAATAGACTAGTTAATGATTGTTTAACGTTATAAATAAAGGTCCTGTGCTTGTAGGGTCAATTTATTTTTGGTCGGTTCACAAGATATTCAAATTAATTAAGACTAAAATAATTCTGGTCTAAATTGAGACGCTATATTAGATAAAAATACTAATTTACTTAAAAAAAGGGTACCAGTTTTAAAATTTTTAGTCATTCAATAAGTTACTTGTGAGATATCATATAGTTCCTGACATGCATGGAACTATCAAATCAATAAACATGCACTTAGTTACTAAATTGCAATAAATTGCACATATTTGAGAAAGGGTAATTGAGTAAACTGGGCTTCACATCAACTATGTTACTGAATTGCAACAAATTGCATGTATTTCATACACTTCCTTACATGTATGTAACGATCAAATCGATATATTATGAATATTGATGAACAAATTGCACATCTTCTCAAAATACGCAATTAGACTTACATGGTATCTTTAGTGGTCAACGTACACATATAAAGGCATGCAATCAATTTTTCAAAGATTATATTGGGACTACGAGGTGAAGCCTAATTGAGTATTTTAATAAAGTTTGATAAAGTCGGGTCTCATGGGTTTTCACAAATTTTACCAATGAACAACCAAGACCAGAATAAAGATGGAGATCGATTCTAATGCGTTTCTTTTATTTCTTAAAGCTTCAATTTTTCAATATTTAGAGCACTTCAAACATCAATTTAAATACTTAGATCGAAAAGATTTACTCTAATCTATTCTAAGAACCGATTGCAAGATAAGGCTAATTACATAAAATCATTATCTAATCTTCATACAGCCGCATTACAATACCAAATCTAGTCTAAAACAAAAATATTGTTAGCAGGAGTTATTTACCCAAGTTTGAGTGAAAGTTATGGGTAATTTATATAATTGTTTGAAATTTACATTTTAGTGTGATATTTGTATGTGTAAAAGAGTCAAAGGGTCAAGCACGTAAATTTGTAACCTAGAAACGGTATTTGTCTAGGGGTGTGTCGATATTTCAAGTGTTGCATATTTCCATTCATCCTATATATAGGTCAAAGTCTATAATAAAACAAGAGAAAATAAACCGATATCAAATCAAGTTGATTTTATTTTATATTATTGTTTGATTTTCTTCTTTCAACAATCCTTAGTAGTAATTGGTATGAGAGCTAGGGTCAAATCGATTAAAGATTCAATCATCCTTTTCATTCACTATGCAAAATCTTATGTGTGTCAGAAGCTGATCATAAAGTTTGATTAGCTTTTTTGTCTTAAATCTGATTGCAAATCAAGGGCATCATAGGTCTATTTGAATTTTGAAAGCATAAACATAATAAAGGGTGGTTGTTGTTGTCTATTATATCACAAGAAATTTAAAGCCAAAAAGTTGGTCGAGTTTGTAGAATCACACACAAGTCAAAAGGTACTTAAGGCTATTGTTAGTTCGCTTATCAAAGATAAACACAAAGGGTTGTATGTTATTTTTTAGTTCGATGAAGTTAGAAGAAGACGTAGCCGAAGAGGGGTAGTTCGTTTTGTTGCAATACTAATAACATCACAATCATAAATTTATGGATTGGTTAGTGGTTTTTTTGGTTGCCATCGATTGAAAGGAGTAAAGCTATCCTGGCTGGTGTTTTTGGGTTACATCACAAGAATAAAAGAAAACATGTTTCCATGTTCTTGTTTGAAACATAGTACATTAGGTGATGTTTGTTTTTTACCAAAACCTCTTCTCCACCTTTTCATCTACGCACACGCAGACGCGGGAAGAGGTTTTGAGTGCGCAGAGTGTTTGTTTTTTGGAAGACGTTTCATTAAAAAACATCTGCAGGAGGTCTGCATGGAGAAGATGTGGACCTATGTCTTCTGAGATCTTCTCACCTCCCCCCACCTCCCCCCACCTCCCCCCACCTCCCCCATCGGCCGCCCACCTCCCCCCACCGACCGGACCACCGCCGCCCCACCACCCCCACCGGCCGGACCACCGCCGCCCCACCACCCCCCACCGGCCGGACCATCGATGCCCCCTCCCTCCACATGCCCTCGCCTCCCCCTCCTATAAAAAGATCGATTTGTAAGTCGTAACGGGTGCTGGGACCTAGGTCCGATTTCTATTACGTCGGGTGGGTGCGACCGTGTGAGCCCATGAGCTGTTGTACGACTTTCACACCCCCATTTTTCAGCCCACACCCCCATTTTTAGCCCCCCATCTCTCACACACCGTACACACCTTCATTTTTCACTCTACTTCCACACAACTTTCATCTTCTCAGGTGACTATTTGTGATTGTAAATACTCGAATAAATATGGTATCGTTGTTACTTTTTTTATCATTCTGCAGATGTTAAAAACAAACAGTCTTTTTCTTGCAGACTGCAGATGTTTGGTCCACCTCTTCTGCTACAGATGTCTGCAGATGTGGTCCGCAGACTGCAGACGTTTTCCTGCGGAATAAACAAACAGCATCTAAGTAAACAAGTCAAATCAACACCACTATTGGGAACCACTAGTATTGTTAACACTGCAATTTGTATTGTAATACAAAGAGAAGTAGGATTCATGTCACAATTCTAATGTCAAGTCCTAAAATTCATATACTCACTGCTAGAAAAGCTGCAATAGATGACGGACAATGCGCGTCATCTTTGGGGTCAGATGACGCGCATATGCGCCTCAGTAAAGGGGTAGTTATAAATGAGAGATGACACGCATTTGCGCGTCATCTCTTTATGATAGGTGAAAGATGACGTGCATTTTATGACGGGCAATAGATGACGCGCATTGCGCGTCAACGAAAGGATAATAATAAATAAAAAGATGAGGAGCGTGCGCGTGTCATCTTTGTGAATATTATGACGCATTTAAAATGATACGCAATGTCCGTCATAAATTTAATTGCTTTATTTTATATATATATATATATATATATATATATATATATATATATATATATATATATAGAATATATATATATATATATATATATATATATATATATATATATATATATATATATATATATTACCTATTGTTTTTATAAAACTATAAATCAATAATTGTCGAATAACAAGAAAACAAAAAATTCATTTAATTAAATACCAACAAAAATTACAAAATTGTTTCAAGTTCACATGCAAATACAAAAAGTACAAAGTAGTTCAAAATTCATTTGATTGTCTAATATGTAGTCTTACACAAATGAAATTTGAAATTAACTAGAAGTTTGTAAGACCAAAAGATGACAGATTTTATTCTGAGACCTTGCCCATCCATAACTACCTTGAAGCTTCACCTACATATTTACGAAACACCCATATTAATCATCAATCTAACAATAATAACTAGATTTTATTCCCCCGCGCATTGCAACGAGAATTGTTTTGCTGCTACTTAGCCATGTTCTAATTGTGGCAAATTTTACCATTATAGGATCTGCTTAGTGCAATGAGAGTTGTAGTTTATATTTACACTAACATATAACTTGCAGCCAATAAGTTATATGCAACCTAACCTTTTGATCTGACTGTTTGACAAAGTACAGTTTTAACGGGTCTAACATGAAGTTGGTTGAAAGTTGAAATCACAGTCTATGCATTAGGAATGAGTACTTATGTGAAATACCTGTTAGTCCATCTGAATCATCAGTTCACGTTTTTGTCTTGTTTTCTCCAAGGATACTTAAGAGTTGATTCTGTTAGTGTGCTAAAGTTGCAATTGACTGCTACCAATAGAGCTATCCTTGAACCTGTAAAGTAAAACAAAAATTTAGTTATGTCGTTAAAGTGTGTCAACATGCCGTTACTTGTTAAAAGACATGTATTTTTGTAATTATATTAGAAAAACAATTTTTCTTTATTTTATGTTATAATTTACGAACATGGAGTATTTTAAAAGTATAACAACCAATTACTACAACATCAAGTGTATGTGTACCTTTTATTAACATGATCATCATATTTTATTTGGGTCAACGCAAAAACAACCTACATTAAGGCCCAAACTGTGAGGTGTAAGGTTACCATTTATGCTACCTCTTACAATTACAAATGACTAATCAATCGGATCATAAACATCAAATTAATCATCATTATGTGTCATCTGGCGTCTTATTTTCCTCATTAACAAAACAAAACATACAAACGGAAAAGTACCTCGTATACATTAAAACAATGCAGTAGCATCATTATTTTCAAAACATGCAATTCAGCTACCAATTCTCAAAACTTATAACATATGCACAACATATATGTGAAGATAAAATGATGTAATACCTGGAACACACGGGTGCTTAGTGGATCGAGACAAATTGGGACAAAATAAATGACCCTTTGCTAATGATTTCGGTGTATACAACAAAATCAATAACCCGAAACAATCTAAACATTCAACGGAATTAAAACAAAATTAAATTTTATTAAATGTCTTCAATACACATTTTCACTTGGTTGAAACCCACTTGAAGTAGGTGAAATGGTTCTCGATGCTCCTGAGTCAAATTAAAACTATTATCAAATAAAGCATTACTTATTGTCCGGCTCTAAACCTAGGAATAAATACTTCGATAGAAACTATGTAGTTTGATCTCGGTAGAAACAAACATTTTTAACAATTTCAAATACACGATTTCAAGTATCGATAACTTATTTATATTTGCTTTGTTTTGGACAAAGATTTGATATGTTTCAAAGCTCTCATATAGTAGAACAAATTTCAAAAAAGATTTAAGTATATTAACATTAGTTAATATAATTATATTTGTCTACAGTTGATTAAAAAGAATCATATTTCACACTTAATGAAAAACCCATTTTCACCTGTATTTTCCCAACACACTCTACCTATGTAGATAACGAGAATAGTTAGACAAAACTAAAAACTCTCTCTGTAGGTAACAAGAATAATCAGACGAAACTAAAAATAAATTATCATTGTGGAACAGATAGAGTTAGCTCATTGTTTTGAATTGAATGTGTACTTCAAATACTTAGATGAACCAAATTCTAATAATAATTTTTAATAGAATTTGCTTCCTTAAGTAGATATCATTTGCTTAGATTGTTTTATTCTTGGTTGTTTAGTTGTAGTTTGACTTGCACTTTTAGTCAATTCATGATGTTACAGTGGAGTAGTGCATATTTGGTATTGGATCGCCAATGGTGGTTTTCATGAAGTTCTTCCATATGTCATTTTTCTGCATGTTTTCCCGTTGATGTTTTGACACTAGCGTAGCATCTTTCATATGCCATACGTAATATGTATAATGTTGTTATGTTGTTTTTAAGTGTTTTGTATGGTATGTTCCTTGTGGGTTCTTCCTAATTTGATGAAGAATGTAAATTCCTATCTTAGAATTTTCAAATTTTACTAAACTAAAGAATGAACAACTAACTTTTACAAAGTTAGGAGTGAATTTGTCTAAGTATTATAATAGATATGATTCTTTAATTTATTTTTTTTAAATAAAAAAGTTCGTGGTTTGAAAAGCATTATAATGTCTCGTAAAATATATGTTTATAATACCTTCAAATATTTTAAGTTATAATTAAGATCTTTAGAACATTAATAACATGTGGAAAATTTTGAAGAGACAATGAGATCAACTTTAACAATATTTTAAGATGACCTATGATCGTCCATGAAACATGTGTTTAGAATATTGTATAATGGAATTACATGACGTATATTTTTTTAATTAAATATGATTATATTTTAAATTGGAGATTTGATAATAAGAATAAATTTTCAAGACATTTTTTGTTTGTTATAGCTTAATTGTTATCTATACTATATTAATATGCATATAGGAGCGACAAGATAGTCTTTTCATCCAAAACTCTTAATTTTAAGAGTTGTACAACTCTTGAAACTTGATGTACAACCTTAAAGCATGAAGAGAAATTGGAGGGGGATTCAAAATTTGAAAAACAATATGTGTACACTCAACAACCAGGATCACACCCACCCCTTAGATACCAACTCTCACCAAGCGTTTTCTACCACCCATTAATAACCATTTCACTCTATTTTGTATAGCTTTTGTATCTATCGACATGTTAATGGCGTCTCATCACAAAGTTACTCTTATAAAATTTCTGAATCTTCCTCAACGATTCAATTCTGATAGCACGTACAAGATCCTTCGGGTTAGTTTTCAAATACATTTTGTCGTTGTAAACATTGTATGTGTCTATAAATTGGAATGGTGTTCCGATCTTAGCACAACTATGTTTTTGAAGGGGGTGATTGATACCAAAAAACTTGATTTTATCTCTTTTACAGTTAGATTTGTACTCTATCATGTATTTTAAATTTTAGTTTGAAACAAATATGCTTTGAAATCTCATTTAGGGTGTTCAAACTCTAAAGGCAAGCAAAATTCATGGAAGGATGCATCTCCTTCAATCATGCATTTATATGCCTATCAGGCTCTACCTCTCCTGTTAATAAAGGCAAACATCTGCATTTCAAGAGCAGGTGGGTTTCGTCTTCCGAGTTCCTTCATCTTCTAAGTCTTTTTATCTTACATAGGCGTTTCATTGACAATTAGGGTTCAGAGTAACTGAGATCAAGAAAATGAAACAAGACCTCAAGACATTATAAAACCAGCTCCGAAAAGGTTTGTTCTTTTTATTTATTTATCATGTAACTATTAGGATTTTACTAAATGCACATGGATGAAACAGGGACTCGATCACCATAAAACTAGAGCTGTAGGATTTCTTATATGTGTTCGTTCATGTTATTTGATTATAACTATATGATATATATATATATATATATATATATATATATATATATATATATATATATATATATATAGGATTGGGATCTAATGAGAACTCTCTATAAATGTAAGAACCCTTTAACCCTACTTACAACCTTTGATCTAATATAAGAAATTATAGATGCCATATGAAGGGTCAGATCTTATTAAGGGCATTTATGTAATTTGAAACTTTTTATATCTGTTACTTTTTTGTCAGTGTCTCTCACCTCTTTATCTATATGACACCCACATCTCAAATGTTAAAATCTCATTTGAAATCCATCTCAAAAAACATCTGATTATTTCTTTTAAGCCTTAGATCTCCCTAATCCATCTCAAAATCCAAGCTTTAAAGATATACTCGTTGATTTTGCACTGTTATTTCCTTACAACTGCTCTCAAGATCAAGCACAACAGCCATGGGAATGGATATAAGACGAGATCACCTGATCTTCTGGGGTTTATGGTAAGGTAACGAAGAGAGAAATATAGACAACCAATTTCTTTTTCCATCTAACCTTATCTTTGCAAGTTAACGATTTTTTGGGTGTTGTGTCCGAACATGTCGTTTTTCCGGTGGCCACCCATGATTCGATGTGGTGCGAATGTAGGTTTGACCAATGGTGATTAACTGTGTTTGAGTTGATTCTAGGTTAGGTTTTGAACTTTTGACATGAATATATGAAGTAGAGCAAAAGGTTTTATGTTGGAGAAGAAGATGGGTTAGGGTGTGGCCCTTTTTATCTAACCATGGTATTTCTTTTGTTCTCCACACGTGTGTATGCATTACATTAAGGTTTAACCATGGTTGTTGAATGGGTGGGGTCTAGTCAAGGTTGAATGGGACAACAATTCGTACTTAAATATATAAATTATGATGACTTGAGAAAAAGCTATGTAGATTTTTTCAACACCAACAGATCTTTATTCTTGAATATTTAGGTTGTAATTTAATGTTTTAAAGTAGATATTTATTAGATTTTGATTGTGAACCAAAAAAAGAACAAGGGTAGCTAGTGCTTTTTAAAGGATACTAACAATCTCGTTTAACATTTCAAATTGCTAAAAAAACAAGAGAAAATGATGCTTTTTTTACACGATACTAACAATCTCGTTCAAGCTTTTAAGCATGTTTACAGAGTAGTAGAAGACACATAAGAGAAAATGTTATTTTTCTTTAGTTACAGTAGTTTACATTGAAAAAATATTAGTGGTGTAATTATAATGGTTTATAGATTGGTTTACTGGTGTAGTTTTTTTAATTTGATTTCTTTATAGTTTTGAAATTTGGGTACAGTGGTGTAGTTACATGATCTAATGTCGTTCGATTGTTAGGTTGTTGTAATGACAGTATTACTATAAGTTTGAATGGTTTAATGTTGTTTGGTTGTTAGGTTGTTGAACCACGCTAATGTAGTTACACGATTTAATGATGTTTGTTTTTATCGTGGTTTACATTGATTTACATTAATTTACAATGAGTTACATATTGCTTTTATTAGTTTACATTCGTTTACAATGGTTTACAGACTGGTTTTGCTATAAGTTACAGTAGTATAATATTGTAACTTGATGTAACTATGTACGAGTAATACTTTTTTTTTAATTTACATTGGTTAATATTTGGGTTGTTTTGTTCCAGATGTAGTGCTAAATCATTAGGATATGGTGTAATGTCGTCTGGTTTACAATTAAAAAAACGTTTAATTTACATTGGTTAATGATTCGTTTATGTTTATAGATCGTTTTACATTGGTTAATATTGTTTTACATTGGTTTATATTGATGTAATATCGTTTAGTTGTTTTAATGATTAAGCTACTTATAGTTGGAGTGGTGTAATAATATGTATTTAATAGTGTAACTAGATATTTTTGTTACAACTTTGCTAAAGATTACATTACTATAACATGATGTAATGTTGTTTGTTTGTTAGGTTGTCGTAACATGGATGTTATTGTTAGTTGGAGTGGTGTTATATCGTGTATAAAAGTTTCGTACAGTAGTGCAAGATTATATTTGTTAATAATGTCGTTTGAAAGATTATATGAGAATTAACATTGTAACTTCTTGTTTTTGTTATAGCTTTGCTACATGGTACAACAATATAACATTGTAATATGATGTAACTACGTACGAATAAAACTTTTTTTGCAATATTATAGTAGAATTAAAGAGAAAAATATGATGAGTTTAATGGTGCAATTTTTATAAAAAAATTATAATTTATAAAAAAGTTATGAGTGTTTAAATAAAAAGGAGGTAAAGCTTTTTAAATATAAAGAAAAAAGAAATATGGGGATATGTGGATGACACTTGTCATAATCTTGTTAAATCTGATTGTTGGTGGTTGAGTTAAATGACATTTATGCCCTTTTGTAATAAAAAAATATTTAACAAATCTTATCCATTCATTTATTGATCTATGGCTAGGATTTGGTTAAAGAGTTCTCATAAAATTAAGGGTTTTCATAATAACCAAACCCTATATATATATATATATATATATATATATATTATATATATATATATATATATATATATATATATATATATATATATATATATATAATATATATATATATATATATATATATATATATATATATATATATATATATATATATATATATATATATATATATATATAAACTTTATAACATGTTTGTTAAAAATTTGCAGCTTGATGTCATGTTTATGTGTTCATTTACATGTTTGATCATTTATCTTAGGGGGCCATGCAATATAGTTACGTTTTCTGTTAAAACTATATTACAGAAGGAATATATCAATAGAAATTAATGCGAGTTAAAAATCACAATCTGTAGGTATAACCACTTGGTATTTAGGGAGTGTTTTGTAATGCAAACTTACAGTGGAACACACGTTCACATGAAAATGAAAACAATTTGAAAGTTTTTTTTTGGTTTGCTTTGACTCAATAGTCTTTCATTTGGTTTTACCCTTTCAAATTTATCCATTTCTTTTTTTTCGAGACAACTGTTAACTTGAACTCATAACTGATTTTCTACTTCAGTTGTTAGTTTCTACATGATTGTTGTGTTCAAAATTTTGAATTAAGTGTTGGCTTGATATGTATGTTGTATTACTTTTCATGAAATTGCTAAGCAAAAATGTATGAACTGTAATTTAATTTACAATTTTAGTCCAACTCAGTTTATGCTAAGAGTATGTGTGGTTATGATAGAAAAGGATATACTTAGCGTACCACTAAGGAACATACTTTTGAGCTCTGGATCTGGTAATTTATTTAATTGTATATGTATGCATTCACACATCACATTTGTTCTTACATGCTTACAAAATCTAAAGTTTTACTTCATGGAAACATGTAAATATTAAAGCGTCAATAATAAGTAGGCGAGCTAAGCTTAGTAATTGCTAAATTTGTTTTAGTATGAAATTTTAACTTGGGACTTAAAACCAGGTTCAAAATATTGGTCTAACCTTGTATCCAAATATTTTAATTCACAATAGCATTGTAAATTGTTGTCGCCGCCGCTGCATCGTGCGGGTCTTCTACTAGTATTATAATATATATTGATCTAAGGGAAAATTATCATGTCATACTTTGACTACTCAATTATGATAACTTGCATTACACTTCTCACGGAGTGATTCCTTCAACTCTCGTACACCACTTAGACCTGGTTAAATTCAGTATTTGTGACCCAAATGTACTGACGATTCAAGTTATGATGCAGAGCATTTGCAAGATTGTAACACAAACGACTTTATAATGCTTACAAGAGCGTTTACAAGTGTGCTTTGTACAAGTACTACACAAGACTTGTGGATGTTTTTTGGTGCCTTTCAAATGATCCTACAACATCTATTTATACTACTTCTATATCTCTAGATCAAGATTATTCTTGATATAGAATGTTCTAAATCTATAATATGTAAAATATTTTCATCGAAGTATCAAGGCTCTTCTAAAGCCCCTCTTCATTGGTCACTATCTAGACTTTTCTAAGAGAAATATATTTATAATCTTGATGTTTTGAGGCCGATCTCGATGTTTCGTTGTGTGCCTTCTTGACCAAAACGTTTTAGGCTGTACTTGAGTCTTCCGGACAACCCTAGATGCCTCCAAATGTGTCCGAAATCTTCCGGAATCCGAGATACACGGCTTGATTTTAGGCGGGTCATGACATTCTCCCCACCTAAACCCATGATTTGCTCGTCGTATTTCTTGAGTGGCCAATGAAATTTTCTTGTAGTTGCAAGACGGATAATGTTTTACCTTGACGGATAAGGTTTTACCTTGATTATAGTACTTGACTTCATCGTTGCAATGTGTACTTGATCGCCCTTGATGATGTACAAAATGCTTAAAAAAAGTTGCTGGAATGGCTTTTGTTTTTCTGAAAAAGTCTATCCTGAGCATGATCTTATAGTCGCCCAATGGTGCAATGGAGAAATCAAGCTTACCTAGCCATGTCTCAATCTTAGTCTTGATAGCCCGTGACATTCCCTCGTTTGGTTTTGTGTTACCATTGACGTCTTTAAGATATTCATCTTGTGTGGAGATTCTTAGGCCAAGTCTTTTGGTCTCATCTCATGCTATAAATTTCTTACTTGCACCGGTGTCGACTAGTGCCCTTGCAAATCGTATATTCATTTCTATGTTCACAAACCAAAGTCCTTTTGTCTTTGTGACCGTGATGTTTCCCTTGTGCTCTGTAGGCCAGAACTTAACTCAAATATAAAACACTATGATATGAAAAAAAACCTTAGACTCTAATGCATTAAATATATACTTAAGCTACAAATCTTACTTATTTGTAAAAAATAGAAAATACATAATCTAAAATTAACATTATATAAATTTGAATGCTTTTAGTATTGTTATCAGCTAACAACAAATATTTGAGGAATGTTAATAAAAATATAAGAGTACAAAAGGTATAATGTAATTTCTTGATAATGCTTAAAAATCAATTAAACTATTTCTATCTGCTTTTAAGGATTCCGTTTAAGACACTTGCTTTTCGTTACTTAACATAGCCTTTTTTTTTATCATAGAAACGCACGAATCAAAATTTCGTTATAAACCAAACCCAAAAGAGACCCGTGACAACCTTTTGGGCCTTAATTTCTAGTTTCTTATTAACCACTTTGAGGTGATTTTGAATAAATAGTAACAAATGATGTATATTTTAATTATATTAACTGGAGTTCATATTATATTAAATCGTTTTAGAAGAATGAGGCTTACCATGCGATAAATAGGCGTATATGAAATTACAATTACGTGTGTGAGATCACTAGGAATGTGGTGTGGTTTTAAAGTGTGTGGTATTTGTTGTATGTGTGCATTATGGGCTTATTGGACTACCAGTGTCGCTCTTCTGATCGTAAACATTTAATAAGTGGTTAAAAAATATGTGTTATTTTGATAAAATGTGTGTATTTATTTACTAGACTTATCAGTAAAAGTTGATCTGTTATAGTGTGTGTTTTTGTATGAGTCTAGACGTGTGGTGACCATCTCCATGCTATATGATTTAAGATACAAAAGATATTGCTCAAGATACCAAGATCCTTAGTATTTGTATTATTTTCTAATATCATTTGGAATTTATCTAGTATAAGCTAGTTAGATTTGGATTTGGTGTTTCAAGCAAACTTGTTGTTTCATTGATTAACCGACTATAAAATTGTGGTTAGTTTAGCCCATCTGTAGATATTTATCAAGTCTTATTTTTTTAACAGTTGTAATAGTTCGTGAAGCTTTTGAATTACCTGCTAGAGGTTAAACATTATTCTAAGTTCTTCATATTCTACTTTGAGCATTGATTCCTACACTGAACTATGAAAGATTGTGATTGATTCCAACTAGACCAATTTCACTAGCCTAATTGTAACAGGATTAAGATCGATCAATCCTAATAAGTGGAATTAAAGCGTTGAATCTAATCTAGTGATTAAAGTGATCACTTTCTGTTCAAGATCTATTATTACAAAGATTCAAAAGCTTCAACAGAGAAAATTGGCATCTATCAAAAAGCAACAACTTCTGGAAACTTAGGTTGGGTTAACCATCAATCCTCCAAGATTAGGAAGAGGAGGTTTCATTTTGTGGAACTTTAGAATGAAAAAAATTCCTGTATTATATGACAACAACTTGTTTTTATATATACTGATGAAGATAATAAGTTATTTAATATATTTGAAAAGGCCTTTAGAGTGATATCCATGACTCTCACCAACGAAGTTTGTTAGAGTTTTACTTGTTGTACAAGTACTAAAAAGTTATGGGAAGCTTTGCATACCGAGTATGTAGGAACAAACAAGGTTAAGGCTAATTGAAAGTTTGTGTTGGTGTAGTAGTATGAGTTATTCTGATATTGAACAAGAAAACACGATAATATGAAAGATTCATGAAAGACAAATATATATATATATATATATACATATATATATATATATATATTATATATATATTATATATATCTATATATATATCTATATATCGATATTCTATATATATATACATCTATCTGTATATGTCATGTATATGACTATATATATATATATCTGTATGTATATGTATATGTATCTATTATCTCTCTCTGTTCCAAGTGTCGCTGTCTTGTCCCTTCTCTCCTCTCTCGTCTCTCTCCTATCTATCTCTCTCCCCTCTCTCTGTCTCTGTCTCTGTCTCTGTCTCTCTCTCTCCTCTCTCCCTCTCCTCTCCCTCTCCCTCTCTCTCTCTCTCCATCTCTCTCTCCCTATCCCCTCTCTCTCCTCTGTCTCTCTTCTCCTCTCTCTCTCTATCTCTTCTCTCTCTCTCTATCTCTCTCTCTCTCTCTCGAGGAATCTCTCTCTTCTCTGTCTCTGTTCTATTCTATATATCTCTCTCTCTCCCTCTCACCTACATCCCTCCCTCTCTCTCTCTCTGTATCTCTCTCTCTCTCTCTCTCTCATCTCTCGGGATCATCTATCTCTCTCTCTCTCATACTCTCTCTCTCTCCTCTCTGTATCTCTCTCTCTCCTCTTCTCTCTCTCTCTCTCTCTATCTCTCCTCTCTCTATCTCTCTCTCTATCTATATCTATATTCTATAGATATCTCTATTATGCCTATATAGAATGACATTCAATTGAGACCTAAATCTGTAAAGACCAGAAAGAACCACTTAAATTCTTATACTAGTTATTATATAAATATATCAAAATGTTTGTAATTTTACTACTTTTAAGATATATTTATAAAAATCACGATATCTATAGTCTTTTGATAATGTGCATCATGCACCACATTGTATTGCATATATGAACAATTTAAAGTTTTTCTAAAAAAATTGAGGAGAGAGGTGTTTAAAATGAAATAAACGATTAAAAATTAGAATCAAACCATCATCTTTTAGTATTACCAATTTTATCGAGGTGTTATGTCCATTACTTATGTGGTTCTTAGTAGTTTTTTATATATTTATAGTTCTCAATAGAATGCTTCCCTATATATATATATATATATATATATATATATATATATATATATATATATTATATATATATATATGTATGTATACACACATATATAGGGGAGGGATTTGTTATAAATAAAAGCATGAAAACCAGGGATTACATATATGTAAGTATGTCACACCCCGAAGTTGGAGTTAATCCAACAATTATAGTCAAACGTGATTAATAATACCGTCGTTTACGTAAAACCATACATTAAACGTTCTAAACAAAGTCATGACAGTATATTATCAGTTTTCAAGTTGTACAACTTGAGATTAGATGAAATACATTGTCTTTTATTCATTAATCTAATAATATTTAAAGGCATATGAAACGTTTGACCCTCCAAAGACTTAGTTCAGAAATTCCACATGGAGCTTACCTATGACCCTGAAAATCATAAAGGGTAATAAAGTCAACATACAGTTGGTGAGCGATCAGGGTTTTCAGTCTTATAAACAATCAGTTTCAAAAATAATATGATGTAACGAGATATAATATACTTAACATAGACTAGCTAGGTTCTATGATTAATTCAGGTCATAAGTCTATAATCAAACCAAGAAACACGTCGTTGCCCCTCAACAGTCCAAACATATGACCAGTGTGACTGATCGCGAGAGCGGGACATTCTAACCCGATAGATCTACCAATATAGTCTGTGGCCTCCCCGAGGTTAATGATTATGGGGTGATTTAAGGACTCAATAGCGCACATCTATACTATTGACCCAACTTATACCATCATAACATATATTAATCCGTTTTATCCATCATATACATTAGAATATAGTCTTTCATGCCTTTCCCCCAAAATAGTTAAAATAAATATAATATTTAAAAATGGGGCCGAAGGACTCACCTTGGATGCGATTAAGGGTAAAGTCGATATGTTATGCTCTTGATCTATCGAACCCTAAATATATGCATATTGGTCAATATAAGATGATTCATGCTTATGAGAATATTTTTCACCCAACTTATTTGGTTATTTTTAAGAATTAAAAAATGTCTTTATTATATTAAAATATTTTGATCAATTTCTTATAAAAATTTATTTATTTTTTTTCATAGAAAAATATACGAATATAACACATTCGTCCTATAAACTAAGATCTAACCCTAACGTATTCTTGATGTCTATTACTTAATCACTATCATGTTTATCTTAAGTTTATTTATTATATTTCATAACTAAATATTCTAAAGTTACAAAGTCTTAACTTTTCTATCTTGTATTATATATTTCTAGTTGACTTAGTTTAATAACAATTTTACCTATTATTTGATAAATAGTGAATTTTTATATAAGGTTTCTTTTATAAAACCAATTGTTATAGTTATTGGGATTATTTTATCAATAAATATATTTGATATTTATTTTTATGAAACCTATTTATTTTAAAATCTATTTATTTGAGATCATTTGAAATAATATATATATATATATATATATATATATATATATATATATATATATATATATATCTATATATATATATATATATATATATATATATATATATATTATTTTTCAGTTCACTTTGTTATTATTATTTAGAAAGTCTAAGTCTTCATTTGTCATTCAATCATGTCCTTTTTGTCGTAACGTCCTGCTAGTCCCATATACGGTCTATATCTTAGTTCTAGTCCTTGATTCATTATTCGTCAAACCTTATTTTTAGTTGTAACATTATATGTAACCAAGTACATAACATTTTTTATTGATCCTTTCATTTTATCTTATCTTTTGTTTAGTATCGTTACCAAGTCTCAACTTAGTCACCTTCCTAAGTCATCACATCCAACAATAATCATCCATCCAATATTTTCATCTAATTGTTTCCTAGAAGGCCATAGTGTAACACCCGGAAATTTATTATTTTGAAGCCGGCAAAGAAAGAAAGGAAATAAAGTCCAAAGTCGAGGGACCAAACTCGCCCACGAAGAAAAGTCGGGAAGTGAGGTGGTATTAGTGGGGAGAGGGCAGCCAACCCTCCCCATTTCCCCCACATTTCAGCCACCTTAGAGAAGAGAAGAGAGAAAAAGAAGAAAAAGTGGTGTTTCGGGTGATTCGAGTGTCCAAATCCGTCGAGTAGCAAGCCAAATCGAAGCTCTTGTCTTTGTGCTCGATTGTGTGAGTTCTAGGACCCCACTTTTACTCGTTTTCAACTGATTTTGGGGCTGGAAAGTGTGCAAAACCCGTTTTTATGTGTGTGTGTGTTTGACCCATTTGGGTGTGATGTGTATGATGTGTTTAGAGCATGTTTTCGGGCTTGGGTGTGCTTGTATGGTGTTAAGGTATACATTCCTAAGGTCCAGGAGGGTTGATTTAGGCTTAGAATGGGTTTGGATGAGCTTGGAGGCCGAAAATGGCAGATTGGGTTCAGGATGAACTCCATTCTGCATCAGCTAGGGCTAGGCGACCGAATGAAGGCCATACGGCCGAATGAGGGCGATTGGAGGTTCATTCGCACGATTGGGACTCAGTCGCACGACTGGGAGTCCAGTCGCATGAGGGATGTGCGACTGAGGCTTCAGTCGCATAAAGGCTTAGTCGCATGAGTCCATACGCATGAGGTTAGTCGCATAGGTGCCCATTCGTAGTAATCCCATTCGCACAAGGTCCATACGCACGATTGGATGTTCATTCGCATAGATGTCCATCCGCATGAGTCCAGTTGCATGATGTTCAGTCGCATGGAGGCCATGCGACTGAAGAGTGTCCATACGCCTGAATAGGGCTGTTGCACTCGAAGGAATGTGTAGTTTGACTTCTGGCCTTCGGGGGAAAAGGTGCAGATGTAAGTTTTGACGTAAAGTAACTCGTAAGAGCATGTAAGAGGATGATTATGGCCTTAGAGGGCATGTAGGGCATGATGATGATGATGATGATGTTGCACGTTTGTCCATGTTATGTATGTATGATGTTGCCCTGTATGATGATGATGGATGTGTATGAATGTTCCTTATGTGATGTATGCTTATCTTTCTTGTGGCTTTACATGTCCTATTAATGAATGAATGAATGAATGAAGTATTATGTAATGTAAAGCGAAAGATAATGAAAGAGGAACATGAAGTAAGAATGCATGCATTAATGAACGATGAATGAACGAATGAAAGGCTTGCAAGCATATATATTGGGGTGAGCGACTTTGTGTTGCAAAAGACTCGGATGAAGTGCAATCATTTAGATTGCCTATGAGGTGAGCAACCTTGTCGTTGCAAAAGACTCGAGTAAGAGCTATCGTGATGTTGCCTTGGGGTGAGCAACCTTGTTGTTGCAAAAGACTCGGATAGCTTGCTATCGTGATGGGCAATTGGGGTGAGCAACCTTAGGGGTGCAAAAGACTCGGATAGCGAGCAATCATTGAGATTGCCATTGAGGTGAGCGACCATGTTGTCGCAAAAGACTCGGAAGACAGAATGAACGAAAAGAATGGAAGATAATGAATGAGATGAAAGATAATAATGATATTATCTGTGTATACGTATGTTGCATGATCGCATGATAAAGGAATGGTTTTTAATGAAAGTAAAGTATGTTTTGTTATTAAAACTAGAACTCACTCAGCAACGCTGACTTTTATTGCATTTTCCAGTTGGCAGGTAAATGATTGCTGAGGATGGCACGGCGAGGCTACTCGGCTCTTTTGGGATGGCATCCAATTATATAGCTTTTGTGATGTAATGCAAACATGAATTTTGTAACCGGATAATGATGTATTATTTGGCAAAAGTAATTATAATGAAACGTGATGTCATTTTTAAATGTTTCCGCTGCGATGTTTTCTTAATGAAATGTAATTGTATGTTTTATGTGCGATGAATGCCAACTGTAAGCGTCCCGGGAACGGGGCCTTACAAGTTGGTATCAGAGCCAAAGTTTAAGTGAAATGGGTAAATTTTCAAAATAAACCTTAACTTAAACTGAGAATGGGACGAATGGGGAATGGGATGCCAAACTGAGTAGCTGCGTGCCATCAGGTATTTTCTTAAAGTTAACCGGTTTATGTGCGCATGGTATATGTTATGTGTTGTATGTAGATTTGAATACTGATGTAGTCAGGACAGGTAATACTTGGGGTATGAAGAGTACAGTAAGTGGCTAATCACAACTGGCCACTGTAATTAGGGACTTACTATACTTGACATAAACTGAGTTGTTTCCTGAATGACCGTGTTGGTGTTTGAATCTTTCAGTGTGTTAGAGAATGGCTGGTGGTAGATCTTCTAGAGCTTCTAGGGGTGGAGGCCGTGATGGCCCTGTTGCTGAACCACGCCCTAAAAGAGGAAGGCCTAGAGCTGAGAAAGAGGTTCCTGCAGAACCTGAGACTCCTCATCCAGAAGCTGGGGATGAGAGTGCGAATCTGAGGGCCTCGGTAAAGGAGGCTGTTGTTGAGGAAGTGCATCAGGTCATGCAGACGATCTTACCGTCTGTAGTGACCGAAGTCATTAAAGCTGTGAAGGAGGGAGAAAGGAAGGAGAGAAACCGGGCCTCGGGGGAGCAACCGGAGCCTGAAACTATTTTCTCCGATAATGAGGAGGAAGAGGAAGAGGAGCCTGTGCGGGAGGTGGCACGAGGCTGCAACTATGGGGTGTTTATGAGATGCAAGCCCCCTACTTTTGACGGTAATGGCAATGCTGCTGCTGCTCACCGATGGGTGAGAGAAATGGAGGCTGTTCTCGACATCAGCGAGTGCCGAGAAGATCAGAAAGTCAAGTTTGCCACCCACTCCTTCGTGGACTCGGCACTATGCTGGTGGGACAACATTGTCCAAGCAGAGGGTAATCGGGCGATCGGGAGAATGAGGTGGCCCGAACTGAAGAAGATGGTGATCGAGGAGTTTTGTCCTCATCGGGAAATGGATAAGGTTGAGAGAGAGTTTCTGCAACTGGAGGCGGGAACCATGACCCACCAACAGTACACCACGAAGTTCAATGAGATGGCACGTCTGGTGCCAGATCAAGTGACGCCTCTGTCCCGAAAGATCAAGAGGTATATACAGGGATTGCCGGCGGATATTCGCAGGCACATGATCGCCGCCCGGCCGAGCACGTTTAGGTCGGCGGTGGATTTGGCGGGAAGATTGTATGATGAGAGGACGGTGGTGGTGACTGATGGTGGCAGGAAAAACGGTGGTGAACGAGGCTGGCAGGGGAAGAGGTTTGGTCGGGGTAATGCCTCGACGGGTAACAAGAAGGCACGGGTGGATGATCGCCGTGTGGTTACGTCAGGTGCGGGGTCGAGAAGGTGTGGTAAATGTGGACGGGAGCACAGCGGGGAGTGCAGGTTTGGGTCGAATTTGTGCTTCAGGTGTGGAAAGGCGGGGCACATGGCAAAGGACTGTCGTGCGGTCCGATGCTTTAACTGTGGTGAAGAGGGTCACATGCTCAAAGATTGTAAGAAGCCGAGGGCTGAGAGTTCAGGGGCAAAGAGGACGGGAGGTGATGGACCGAGGGCGAGCGCCAGGGCATTCACCATGACACAGGAGGAAGCTAGAACGGACCCTGATGTCGTGTCCGGTACGTTTCTGGTGAACCAAACTTTAGCTTCTGTGTTATTTGATTCTGGTGCAAGTAAAAGTTTTATTTCTGCTGCTTTCTGTGCTAAGCTGCCTGTTAGTAGTAGATGTGTTGACGCGCCCTTCGATGTAGAAACTGCCATAGGTAAGTCTACCAGGATTTCTGAGATGATAGAGAATTGTGATGTGGAGCTCGAGGGTCATAAGTTTCCTGTTAGACCGTTTGTGATGACCTTAGGTGGTTTTGATTTGGTTCTTGGGATGGATTGGTTAGCGGACTTCGAGGCGAACATTGTGTGTCGCAAAAAGATGATTCGGTTGTCGGCGCCGACGGTAGTTCAGTGACGGTATATGGTGATCGGGTTACTACGATTCCGAAGGTGATCTCGATGGCGGTGGCGGGAAAGTGTATGAGGCGTGGATGTAGTGCCTACTTGGCCTACGTAAAGGATGTGGATACGCCAACACCACAACTAGCTGATGTACCGGTTGTGTGTGACTTTCCGGATGTGTTTCCAGAAGACTTATCAGGAGTGCCACCTGACAGAGAGATCGAGTTTCAGATTGATCTGATACCGGGTGCCCAACCTGTCGCCAAGGCACCGTATCGGTTGGCTCCGACCGAGATGAAAGAGTTGATGGAGCAGTTGCAGGAGTTGCTTGATAAGGGGTTCATTAGACCGAGTATCTCTCCTTGGGGTGCTCCGGTCCTGTTTGTAAAGAAGAAGGACGGTAGTATGAGGATGTGCATCGACTACCGCGAGCTGAACAAGTTGACAGTGAAGAACCGATACCCCTTACCGAGGATAGATGATTTGTTTGATCAGCTTCAGGGTGCCAGTTGGTTTTCAAGAATAGATCTTCGATCTGGTTACCATCAGTTGAAGGTGAAGGAGCAGGATATTCCTAAAACAGCTTTCCGTACGCGCTATGGTCACTACGAGTTTCTTGTCATGTCCTTTGGCTTGACCAACGCGCCAGCTGCTTTTATGGATTTGATGAACCGCGTGTGTCGGCCTATGTTGGATAAATCAGTGATTGTGTTTATTGATGATATCCTGATTTACTCGAGGAGCGAAGCAGAGCATGCCGGTCACATTCGGGGGGTTCTAGAGACGCTGAGGAGGGAGAAGTTGTATGCAAAATTCTCCAAGTGCGCGTTCTGGTTGCGCGAAGTTCAGTTCTTGGGTCACGTGGTGAATCCTGACGGGATTATGGTGGACCCGGCAAAAGTGGAGGCGGTTATGCAATGGAAGTCACCAAAGACGCCATCCGAGATTCGCAGTTTCTTGGGTTTGGCGGGTTATTATAGAAGATTTATCCAAGACTTCTCCAAGATTGCTTCTCCACTGACTAAGTTGACCCGAAAAGATGTGAAGTTCGTATGGGGTCAAGCTCAAGAGAAGGCGTTTGAAGAGTTGAAGGCGAGATTGACTCAAGCTCCTGTTCTGTCATTACCCGATGGAAGTGAAGATCTGGTGGTTTATTCCGATGCTTCTTACTCGGGGTTGGGGTGCGTGTTAATGCAGAGAGGAAAGGTCATAGCGTATGCATCCCGACAGTTGAAAGTTCATGAGGTCAATTATCCTACTCATGACTTGGAGCTGGCAGCCGTGGTCTTTGCATTGAAGATTTGGAGGCACTACCTCTACGGGACGAAGTGCACCATATTCACTGACCACAAGAGTCTGAAGTACTTCTTTGAGCAGAAGGATCTGAACATGAGGCAGAGGCGGTGGTTGGAACTTATAAAGGATTATGATTGTGAGATCCACTACCATCCGGGCAAGGCCAACGTGGTGGCTGATGCCCTTAGCCGGAAGGAGAGGCCCGAGCCGATTTGGGTGAAAGCCTATCAGTTGATCATGACCTCTGATGTAATGAAGCAGGTTAAAGGGTTTCAAGATGAGGCATTGAAAGAAGATCATCTTAACTCTGAAAGAATGAGAGGTCTGGTTGGGGAATTGGGTGAAAACACGCTCGGTGTTAGAACCCGATTTGATCGTGTGTGGATTCCTCGTTTAGGGGATCTACGGGGGAAGATAATGGATGAAGCTCACAAGACTCGGTACTCCATTCATCCTGGTGCCACGAAGATGTACCATGATATGAAGAAAGATTATTGGTGGCCGGGTATGAAACGCGACGTGGTGGAGTATGTGAGTAATGCCTTACTTGCTTACAGGTGAAGGCCGAGCATCAAAAGCCGTATGGGAAGATACAACCTTTGGATATACCGGAATGGAAGTGGGAGCACATCACCATGGATTTCATTACAAAGCTGCCGCGTACCCCGAAAGGGTATGATGCCATATGGGTGATAGTTGATCGTTTGACGAAGAGTGCTCACTTCCTACCAATCCGCGAGACATATTCATCTGAGAGGTTGGCTGATCTGTTTATCAAAGAGATTGTGACTCGTCATGGTGTGCCGGTGTCTATTGTGTCGGATCGCGACACTCGGTTTACATCTAAATTCTGGAAGAAGTTCCACGATGCTATGGGGACGAGGTTACATATTAGCACGGCTTATCATCCCCAGACTGATGGTCAGTCAGAAAGGACCATCCAGACGTTGGAAGACATGCTTCGGGCATGTGTGATTGATTTTGGTGGAAGTTGGGGCGACCACCTACCGTTAGCCGAATTCTCATATAACAACAGTTATCACGCCAGCATTGGCATGCCTCCATATGAGATGCTATACGGTAGGAGATGCAGAACACCCGTTTGTTGGGGTGATATTGGTCAGAAGGAATTGGGGAGCGTCGAGGTAATCGAGGCTACGACTGAGAAGCTTGAGAAGATCAAAGCCTTCATGAAGGCAGCCAAAGACAGACAGAAGTCGTATGCTGATAAACGACGCAGACCGATTGAGTTCCAGGTGGGTGACCGGGTTATGTTGAAGGTCTCACCTTGGAAGGGTATCATTCGCTTCCGAAAGCGGGGCAAGTTGAGCCCAAGGTATATAGGCCCTTTCCGAATCATTGCTCGAGTAGGAGAGGTAGCCTATAGACTGGAGTTGCCAGATGAGTTAAGTGGAATTCACCCAACATTCCATGTATCTCATTTAAGGAATGCTTAGCAGATGAAGATATGATTGTCCCATTGGAAGATATCGAAGTGGATGAACGGCTCAATTATGTGGAGCAACCAGTGGCAATCATCGACCGAAAGGAGAAAAGGCTAAGGAATAAAGTGGTTCCTCTTGTGCGTGTACAGTGGAAGCACAGGAAGGGATCCGAGTCAACGTGGGAGACTGAGGAAGAAATGAGACAGCATTATCCACGTTTGTTCGAGGAATGACAGGTTTCGGGGACGAAACCTATTTAAGGGGGGTGGACTTGTAACACCCGGAAATTTATTATTTTGAAGCCGGCAAAGAAAGAAAGGAAATAAAGTCCAAAGTCGAGGGACCAAACTCGCCCACGAAGAAAAGTCGGGAAGTGAGGTGGTATTAGTGGGGAGAGGGCAGCCAACCCTCCCCATTTCCCCCACATTTCAGCCACCTTAGAGAAGAGAGAGAGAAAAAGGAGAAAAAGTGGTGTTTCGGGTGATTCGAGTGTCCAAATCCGTCGAGTAGCAAGCCAAATCGAAGCTCTTGTCTTTGTGCTCGATTGTGTGAGTTCTAGGACCCCACTTTTACTCGTTTTCAACTGATTTTGGGGCTGGAAAGTGTGCAAAACCCGTTTTTATGTGTGTGTGTGTTTGACCCATTTGGGTGTGATGTGTATGATGTGTTTAGAGCATGTTTTCGGGCTTGGGTGTGCTTGTATGGTGTTAAGGTATACATTCCTAAGGTCCAGGAGGGTTGATTTAGGCTTAGAATGGGTTTGGATGAGCTTGGAGGCCGAAAATGGCAGATTGGGTTCGGGATGAACTCCATTCTACATCAGCTAGGGCTAGGCGACCGAATGAAGGCCATACGGCCGAATGAGGGCGATTGGAGGTTCATTCGCACGATTGGGACTCAGTCGCACGACTGGGAGTCCAGTCGCATGAGGGATGTGCGACTGAGGCTTCAGTCGCATAAAGGCTTAGTCGCATGAGTCCATACGCATGAGGTTAGTCGCATAGGTGCCCATTCGTAGTAATCCCATTCGCACAAGGTCCATACGCACGATTGGATGTTCATTCGCATAGATGTCCATCCGCATGAGTCCAGTTGCATGATGTTCAGTCGCATGGAGGCCATGCGACTGAAGAGTGTCCATACGCCTGAATAGGGCTGTTGCACTCGAAGGAATGTGTAGTTTGACTTCTGGCCTTCGGGGGGGGAAAGGTGCAGATGTAAGTTTTGACGTAAAGTAACTCGTAAGAGCATGTAAGAGGATGATTATGGCCTTAGAGGGCATGTAGGGCATGATGATGATGATGATGATGTTGCACGTTTGTCCATGTTATGTATGTATGATGTTGCCCTGTATGATGATGATGGATGTGTATGAATGTTCCTTATGTGATGTATGCTTATCTTTCTTGTGGCTTTACATGTCCTATTAATGAATGAATGAATGAATGAAGTATTATGTAATGTAAAGCGAAAGATAATGAAAGAGGAACATGAAGTAAGAATGCATGCATTAATGAACGATGAATGAACGAATGAAAGGCTTGCAAGCATATATATTGGGGTGAGCGACTTTGTGTTGCAAAAGACTCGGATGAAGTGCAATCATTTAGATTGCCTATGAGGTGAGCAACCTTGTCGTTGCAAAAGACTCGAGTAAGAGCTATCGTGACGTTGCCTTGGGGTGAGCAACCTTGTTGTTGCAAAAGACTCGGATAGCTTGCTATCGTGATGGGCAATTGGGGTGAGCAACCTTAGGGGTGCAAAAGACTCGGATAGCGAGCAATCATTGAGATTGCCATTGAGGTGAGCGACCATGTTGTCGCAAAAGACTCGGAAGACAGAATGAACGAAAAGAATGGAAGATAATGAATGAGATGAAAGATAATAATGATATTATCTGTATATACGTATGTTGCATGATCGCATGATAAAGGAATGGTTTTAATGAAAGTAAAGTATGTTTTGTTATTAAAACTAGAACTCACTCAGCAACGCTGACTTTTATTGCATTTTCCAGTTGGCAGGTAAAGGATTGCTGAGGATGGCACGGCGAGGCTACTCGGCTCTTTTGGGATGGCATCCAATTATATAGCTTTTGTGATGTAATGCAAACATGAATTTTGTAACCGGATAATGATGTATTATTTGGCAAAAGTAATTATAATGAAACGTGATGTCATTTTTAAATGTTTCCGCTGCGATGTTTTCTTAATGAAATGTAATTGTATGTTTTATGTGCGATGAATGGCCAACTGTAAGCGTCCCGGGAACGGGGCCTTACACATAGTCCACTAAACTTCAATTTGCATATTCATACACACATTCATACGCGACATATACATACATATATATACATTCTTACAAACCCAAATCATACCATTAACATAATCTCATCAAATATCACTCTATCTTTAACATCTTCAGATTTATACAATCATTTCAAATCTCAAAATCATTAAAACAACAACTTTTATATAACCTCTAAGTGGGTGAACTAGGGTTTTCTCAAGATTTTATCTTGATCACCATGCATGAACCAATACTAGCAAACTAATACAATACCTTGAGTAACTAGAGAGTTGTAACCACACACAATGCAAGCACAATCTTCGACTCTCGATAATCACTTCGGGTTCTAGTCTAAGTCCTAACTAGAATACCTTTGAGAGAGGAATAGGTGAAAGTTTCTAAAGGTGGAGGTGGGGTTGCGGTGGCCAAAAGAGAGGGGGGATTGTCGGTCGCGGTGGTGGTGATGGTTGATAGTGACGGTCGCGGGGGTGGTGATGGTTGATGGTGACGGTCGCAGGGGTGATGATGGTTGATGGAGGCGACGGTTGACGGAGGCGGCGGTGGATGGTGGTCGACGGTAGGCTAGCGGACGGTGGTGTGGTGCAGGCAATGGTGATAGTATCGGTGGAGGTGGTGGTGACCGATGGGTGTGGTGGTGGTGTGAGGAAATGGAGAGAGTGAGGAGATGAAAGGTTATTGTGTGTTCCCGATATGAACATGAACATGAGCTTGGATCTTAGGATTCATATTAATAATAACAAAACTTGAATGATTAGATGCCAAAATAATAATAATGATGATGAACATGATGAATAATATAATAATGATGAACACGACGAAGAGCACCAACGTGTTTAATGTTTGATGTTTATTGATCTATTGTTGAAATCATCATCCTTGAGGGATGATGATATATTGTTGTTGATGATAAACTTAATTCACCCTAACAAGTGGTGAATTAGTCACTCTTTACAATGATAATATGTTCTAATATATATACTAGTCTAGCATTTACAATAATTACAAAATAAACCCTATACTAATATTTTTGTTGATTTTGTGCTTCAAGTCTTCAACTTCAATAATATTGAAATCTTCAATTTCTTCCAAGGTAGAATGCCCAACAGTTATGTGTAGTGTGTGGAGTGTGTGCGGGGATTTTGTAGAGATTGGATGACTTAGTTGTCATCCATGCACTCTACACCCAATATTATTGTTATTATTATTATTATTATTAATTTTCTTAATTATTGTTATTACAGTTATTATTATTATTATGTTTATTATTATTATTAGTATTACTTTTGTTATTTTCCAACGTTACGGTTAACCGATTTGAGATTTGTTAGAATCGTTAATGCAAGGGTTTTTAAACTAACCAGGTGTAATATTATAAATAATCGTAAGTTTATTATTCAAATAGTTTCAGGTATTGACCTGGTTTAACCGGGTGTCAGAATCTCCCCTCGTTTAAGAAATTTCGTCCCGAAATTTCATGTTGTTGAATCCGCATCAGGTCTGGATTCGAACAGGTGAGTGTACTTTTGTTGCATTTGGTCCTGGCGTTCTCCAGTAAATTCAGACCCTCTTCTATAGTTCCATCGGACTTTAACTAATCTAATTTGACTCCGCCTGAGTTTCTGGATTTTCCAATCCAAGACTTTTATTGGTTCCTCGACAAAGTGAAGTTTGTTGTCGATACAAACTTCGTCTGGTGGAATAACTAGAGATTCATCCGTCATGCATTTCCTTAAATTAGACACGTGGAACACATTGTGCACATTTCCAAGTTCCTTTGGTAGTTTGAGTCTGTATGCAACTTTCCCAATTCGTTCCATGATTTCAAATGGTCCTATGAATCGAGGGCTAAGCTTCCCTCTCTTACCAAATCTCACAATGCCCTTCCATGGAGATACCTTTAAGAACACTCTGTCACCGACCATGAATTCCAATGGTTTTCTTCGGTTATCTGCGTAACTCTTTTGTCGACTATTGGCGACCTCAAGTCTTTTTCTGATCTGAACAATCTTGTCTGTTGTCTCTTGTATAATCTCTGGTCCTGTTAATTGTCTTTCACCAATATCTGCCCAACATAGAGGCGAACGACATTTCCTTCCATACAGTGCTTCAAATGGAGCGGCTTTAATGCTAGTGTGATAACTATTATTGTACGAAAATTGAGCTAATGATAGGTGAGCATCCGAATTTCAGCCAAAATCAATCACACATGCTCTTAATAAATCTTCCAGAGTCTGAATGGTTCTCTCACTCTGGTCGTCCGTTTGTGGGTGATATGTCGTGCTCATGTCTAGTCGAGTACCCATGGCTTCATGTAAGGATTGCCAAAATCTCGAGGTAAATCGACTATCCCTATCAGATATGATCGAAATTGGTACACCGTGACGAGACACCACTTCTTTAATGTATAAATTGGCCAATTTGTTCATGTTGTACGTCTCTTTCATAGGTAAGAAGTGTGCAGATTTTGTCAGTCGGTCGACGATTACCCAAATTGTATCATGACCACTTGCTGTCTTGGGTAATTTTGTTACAAAATCCATGGCAATGCATTCCCATTTCCTTTTCGGAATCTCTGGTTGTTGCAGAAGTCCAGATGGTTTTTGATATTTTGTCTTTACCTTGGAGCAGGTCATACATTGGTTAACATATGAAGCTATGTCTCCTTTCATGTTAGGCCACCAGTAGAATTCCTTTACGTCGTGATACATTTTGTCGGTCCCCGGGTGAATTGAGTACCTTGATTTATGTGCTTCGTCGAGAATCACTTTGCGTAAGTCTCCGTACTTCGGGACCCATACTCGGTTTGCAAAATGCATCAACTTATCGGAGTCAGGTGTTAACTCCTTGATCATTCCTTGCAGGCCTTCATTTTCCAAATTTTCGTCCTTTAATGCTTCAAGCTGAGCATCACGAATTTGGTTAATAAGGTTCGAGTGCACGGTTAATTCTAACGCTCGCACCCGCAGAGGCTTTTCTCTTTCTTTTCAACTAAGTGCATATGCCATGACGTTTGCTTTCCCTAGGTGATATCGGATATCACAATCATAATCATTTAATAATTCCACCTAGTGGTGTTGCCTCATATTTAAATCCTTCTGATTAAAAATATGTTGTAGACTCTTGTGATCAGTGTATATGATGCATTTGGTTCCATACAGATAATGTCTCCAAATTTTAAGAGCGAAAACCACAGCTCCTAACTCTAGATCATGAGTAGTGTAATTCTTTTCATGTACTTTCAACTGTGTTGATGCATAAGCAATGACTTTATCTTTCTGCATCAATACACATCCAAGACCTAATCGAGAGGCATCACAATACACTATAAATCCATCTGTTCCATTTGGTAGGGACAGTATGGGTGCACTACACAATCTTTGCTTTAATAACTGAAAAGCTCCTTCCTGGTCCTTGCTCCATTCGTATTTTCTATCTTTTCGAGTTAGTAGGGTCAATGGTTGGGCTATCTTTGAAAAGTTTTCTATAAATCTACGATAATAACCAGTTAAACTGTCATACTTCCGTTGGAGATTTGGGGGCTTCCCAATTTCTGATTGCTTCAATTTTTGCCGAATCCATGTGGATACCCTTTTCGTTAATAACGTGTCCGAGGAATCGAACTTCTCGAAGCCAAAACTCACACTTGGAGAATTTTACGTATAACTTTTCTTTCTTTAAGATATTTAGGATTAGCCTGAGGTGTTGCTCATGTTCTTCCTTGGACTGTGAATATATCAAAATATTGTCAATGAATACTATCACAAACTTGTCCAAGTAGGGCTTACAAACCCTATTCATGAGATCCATGAATATAGCAGGTGCATTATGTTGATGCATGTATGTCCCTAGATCATGATCTGTAATGTAATAAATCTTGTCTGTCTGATTATAATGTAATTGTATCAATTAATGAAATGATATGAATTGCTTGTTACTTGTGATGTTTAATATTTCATTAATGAGTCGTGATTGAATTGATTGGGTTTATGAATATTTGAATGATTGCACATTATGTTATATTAATTAGAACATTCAAACTTAACTTAATGAAGTTCTCATGCGAATGGCCCATGCGAGTGGACCACACGCATGAATAACTTCATACGATTGACTCAATCGCACGACTGAAACAGGAGACTAGATCAGTCGTATGATTGACACATAAGATTGACTCAATCGCACGACTGAATACTCAGTCGTGCGGATGAATCAACCGCATGGTTCAATCGCACGACTGAACCATACTTATGGCCCAGTCGCACGATTGAACAATACTAACCTATAAATAGACCCAATTCGTGGGAAAACGTAAGCATTCATCCCATTACGATTCCAGACGTACCCTAGCCGTCCAGAAGCCTCCCAAATTGTTCTCCAAGTTCACAGAACACTTCAGATTGGTTCCTAATCGATTTCTGACGTTGATTTCAATTCTTGATTGATTCATCGTGTGTTCTCACTGATTGGATCGCCAATCAAATAGGATTCCGCACTATTTGAGTTGGTTCAACACGCAATCACTAGGTATTTCGTTCAAATACCAGGTCCTGACAAGTGGTATCAGAGCTTTGGCTCTTGATTTCGTGTTGATTCAATCAAGATTGCATAAAAGTTTGTGTTTTTGCACGAAAAACGCAATCTTTGGCATCAAAAGTGATCTTGGACGTTCCCTGCTCATCGAAGTTCAGTTTCTACGGACTTAGGCGATTTAGACTTGCGAAATTTCGAATTTTTACAGCTGAAACCCGTCAAACCTAGAAATTTTCGCAAAACAGCAGTTTCAGTCGCACAAGTGACCCATTCGCACGACTGGACTCCATTCGCATTGCTCATTCGCACGACTGGACCTAGTCGCACCCTCATTCGGCCGACTGAACCGTTCGTTCGCATAACTCATTCGCACAAGATTCATTCGCACGACTGAACCATTCGCCCTGTTCAGTCGCACGGTTGAACCAATCGCAGAGTTCATACGCACGATTAGACCATTCGCACCCTTCAGTCGCATCAGTTAAAGTGTATTTGATTAGATACTAAGTTTATTAGCCATGGAAGATCAGATGTCAGCCTTTACTGCTGGAAAGGACTCAAGGATTCAGAACCTGCTGTTGCTTGAGAGTGAGGTGGGTAATCACAATAAACCACCAAAGCTCTTGACTTTAGATGAGTTTCCCCACTGGAAACAACGTTTTGAGATCTACCTCAATGGAGTAGATCCTAATCTGTGGGAAGCTATAGAGGTCGGTTATAGTACACCGGTGGGAGCAGATGGAGTTAAGTTAACGTTAAGTGGGATGACCGACGCACAGAAAGTAAAGTACAATGCAGAGAAAAGGGTTTATGCATTGATCACTCAGTCTATCCCCAAAGACATATTCCACCAGTATTCAGAGAACAAGCAGTCCAAGAAACTATGGGATGAGCTAGAGAAGAGATATGATGGGAATGCATCATTGAAGGCAATCAAGGCAAAGGAGTTAAAGAAGGAATTCGATAACTTCTCATCGATTGGTAATGAGAGTTTAGATGAAGTCATAGACAGATTCTACCACTTGATGAGCGAATTGCATACACATGGAGTTGAAACGACTATGGAAGAGAAAGTAAGCAACTTCGCAGACGGATTGCCTGATAAGTGGGCTTCATTCGTGTCGAACCTTAGACAGAATGAAATGCTTATAAAGTTGGATATAAATGACTTCATTCTCAAGTTGCGTGAAGAAGCTCTTAGGATGAAGTATAGAGCTCAGAAGTCTGCGTACACATAAAATCCAGCTTTATACAACGCCACGCCTCAAGCTAAGACATCTGGAGCACCTCTCCAGACTGCATTTGTGTCTAGCTCGTCAGGTCCTTCACATGCTTCTCCTTCTGGATCAGACACGTCAGGGTCGTCATGTACCCATTATATTGGATCAGAAGCAAGTGCTACCAAATTGAAGACCGAGAACCTCGGAAATGTGACCGTAGAAGTAGCTCGAGAGCATATGGATCTTTTAGCAGCAGTGGTTCACTCATATGATGGACTTGTTGCTGGGAAGATTGGAAACTGCCATCTGGCAGATGAGGACCACGAGCAGGTGGATGAAATGGAGCTTGAAAGGATGGATATAATGTGGGCCTTAGCTAGCGCTGTCCGAAGGGCGAAGAAGTTTGTTAAAAAGACAGGACAGAATTTGATAGCTACTAAGGACACCACATTTGGCTTTGACAAGAGCAAAGTGACCTGCTTCAACTGTGGAGAGAAGGGGCACTTCAAGAGAGAATGTGTCAAGTCAAAGAAGACTGGTAATGGGAACCCGTTCTCATCCTTTACTCGCCAAGACAAGCAAGCTTCCAATTCTACTTCATCAAACAAGGACCCAAAAGCCTTGACTGCTCATGATGATGAAGGACAGGATTGGAGTTTTAGGTTTGTCTCACCAGAATCTAACATTGCCAGTGTTGAAGATATTGATGATGATTCTGCGAGTGAAGGTGATCTAGCAGTTGAAATAGCGATGTCACACAGTGAAGAAACAACTGCAGCTGAGGTCAGTTACAAGCCAAAGGAGGAGACTTCCACGTCAGAAACAGAAAAGTCAGAATCACCAGAACCAGAGACTTCTGATGCTGCGTTGATGGCTAACTCTTCTGAAACAACACAGGTAAGTACAACTGACCAAATGTTTAATAATCATGCTTGTTCTAACTGTGATATGTTTAGGAATAGCATTGATGAAAAATTTGCTAGGTTATTAGATCACAATGATAACTTAGTAAAAGATTTACAACTATGCACTGAGGCCAATAGAGTATTAAAACAAAATGAGCATAGTTATAAAGAAAAGATAGACCTATTGACTAAACAGCTTAGGGAAACCGAAGTAGTTGCCTTTAACCAAGCAAATGACATTAGGTACTATCTAAACTCCCTAGAGGACACTAAGAAGCAAAAGGCAGTTCTAGAAGTAGAAGTTAACTCCTTAAAACAGAAACTGCATAGTTGGACTAGTTCTTCACACATAGTTCAACACTTAGTGAGAGAAAGGAATAACGGGGAGGGATTAGGCTACAAAGTGGTTCCACCACCACCTGAGACCTTGATGAACACCAAGACTAAACCAGTTAACAACAACCCCATCAAGGATCATGTGGTGACCACACCTCTTGTTACTGATCCAGACACATCATATTCAACTACTGAATCTGGACAGAAACAAAAGGAGGCCACTTCAAAGGCAAAGGGTAAATTGCCTTGTGTTAATCTGGAAAATGAATTAAAAAAATTTAACTTAAAGTCAGGGTCAAACAGAGTCAAATCAGAACCTAAAAAGACTTCAAACGTTAATTTTTCACATGCTACAAGTCAAAAACCAGTTAACCAAAAAATGGAACAAGTTAAACAGGTTAAAACAGTTAAATTTGTTAAACCAGAGAAAACATCAAACATGCAAGAGTCAAAACCTAAAGTGATTGATGTTAATAGAGTGTCACGCACTTCTCCACAGAGATCAGAGCTAGTACTAGAGGAAGCGATAAAGTTGATAGCAGATCATGCTACAACTGTGGAGAATGTGGACACATTGCTTCCTATTGTCCTTTCTATCAGACACCTAGGAAGAAGATTGATCTTCAGGACTCTAGACCTAGGTCTTCAAAGAGGAGTTCTCTAACTCCACCTAGAAGATCTAGTGAACCTAAAGTCCAACCTGTAAGTCAGACGACTGTCTATCATAAACAGGCATTGCACAAATCTGGCTTATGGAAAGAGAAGGCATCCTGTGTGTCTGATACTGATGACAAGAAGGAATCTGAGCTACCCTCACCCTCTAAGGGTCAATGGGTAGAGTTTATGATGTGTGATGCCTCTGGGAAACCCAAGACAGTAAAGGCTTGGGTTCCTAACCTAAACTAATACATTTACTTTGTATGTGCAGTGTGTTCGATATAGCGCTGAGACTAACACGTGGATTATAGACAACGGAGCATCCAGGCACATGACAGGAAATAGAGCCCTTTTATCAAACGTCAAGCAAATAAAAGGAGGGCATGTTTCCTTTGCAGGAAACAAGGGAGGATACATCACAGCACAGGGAGAAGTTGGAAATCAGAAAGTTAAGTTTGATAAGGTGAACTACGTTCAACAACTTCAGAATAACTTACTTTCTGTTTCCCAAATCTGCGATAAAGGATTTAAAGTCATCTTCGACAACAAGAAGTGTTACGTGCTGAAGAAAGACTACATGATCCCAGAGGACCAAGTTCTGATGACTGCTTCAAGATATAAAGACCTTTATGTCTTGGATCTGTCAACAGCTGCTACAACGGATCATGAGGTTCAGTGCTTTCTATCTAAAGCTACTGAGAAGGACTCAATTCCTGGCATAGGAGAATGGGACACATTAGTCAAAGGAAGATGAATCATTTGATTCAGAAGGATTTAGTGAGAGGAGTAAATGTCAAGAACTTCCAACTTCCTGATTTTTGTGTAGCTTGCAAGAAAGGCAAACAGACAAAGAAGTCTCATAAGGAGAAGAAAGTTCATTCAATAGAACTTCCTCTTGAACTTCTTCACATGGATCTGTTTGGTCCAGTCAGTACAAGGAGCATTGCAGGCGATTTGTACTGTTTTGTGGTCACTGATGACTACTCAAGGTTCACTTGGGTAATGTTTCTGAAATCCAAATCAGAAACATTTGAGTCATTCAAGGAATTAGTCACCACTCTGGAATCTCTCTACAAGCTAAAGGTTAGACAAGTACGCTCAGACAACGGGACATAATTCAAGAATCAATGGATGGAGGCATACTGCAAGGAAAAGGGAATTGTTCATCAATTCACTTCAGCCTACACGCCTCAGATGAATGGTGTTGCTGAGAGGAAAAATAGAAGCTTAATAGAGACTGCACGGACTATGCTGGCTGACTCGAAACTGCCCATCCAATTCTGGAATGAGGCAGTAGCAAATGCATGTTATACACTGAATCGAGTCCTAATAGTCAAGCGCCACGGAAAGACATGTTATGAGCTACTACAAGGACGTAAACCGAATTTGGAGTATCTTGAACCTTTTGGCGCGCCGTGTACACTTCTGAAGAAGACACAAGAAGGAAAATTCAGCGAGAAGGCAGATGAAGGAATCTTTCTAGGATACAACATACCGAATAAGCGAGTTTACAATAACTCAACGGGTCTTGTAGAAGTGTGGTGTAATGTCGACGTTCAGAGATATACCACACCACCTACAGGCAAAGGACCTGCATACTTCTTCGATTATGATGGATTCTTCAAATCCTTCAACATACCTCTCTCTCCCTCGGATGATGAGTTAGCTACTAGGATGATGTATGATATTCTGAATACACCATCTAGCACACAGGAGAATCATCTACTCAGTCAGGGGGAGTAGTCATGACAGTGACTCCTCCTCTGAAGATGAAGCTGAAGCAGATGACCAGAACAGTCAGGAGGAACAGGTTTCAGTTCCTGAAAGTCCACAAGCATCTACGAGTGATGCACCTTCGACTTCGGAACCTCAAACTCCAACTACCTCAGATGCAGAACAAAATGTTCATAATCTGGTTCTGAGGTGGCTGTTCCTACTACTCCAGGATCACGACTAAACGTCTATCATCCCCTTGACAATGTTATTGGGGATGTCAGATCAGGAGTACAAACCCGAAATCAGTTATACTCAGCTGATTACGCCTCGGTTATGGAGAAAGGATACATTCATGATGGTGCTTATCGATGTTTTGTCTCGCAGGTTGAGCCAAAATATGTCAGTGAGGCACTAAATGATGAGGCGTGGGTGAGTGCCATGCAAGAAGAACTTCTGCAGTTTAAGAAGTTAGGTGTATGGACTCTGGTTGATAGACCTAAAGGTGCTAAAGTCATTGGCACTAAATGGGTACTAAAATGCAAGAAGGATGACCAAGGGGTCATTATCAGGAACAAAGCTCGACTGGTGGTTCAAGGTTTTCGCCAAGTCGAGGGAATTGACTATAATGAGGTGTTTGCACCCGTGGCAAGGATGGAAGCTATTCGTATCTTCCTTGCCTATGCATCGTACATGAAGATCAAAGTCTACCAATTAGATGTAAAGAGTGCATTCCTTCATGGGGAAATCAGGGAAACAGTCTATGTAAGTCAACCCGAGGGTTTTGAAGATCCTTATCATCGGGATAGAGTTTACAAGCTCGACAAAGCTTTATATGGGCTTCATCAAGCTCCTCGAGCTTGGTATGAGAAACTCTCAACTCATCTTGTGAAACACGGCTTTCGCAGGGGAGTAATTGACTGTACACTGTTTATTAAGAAAAGGATGGCGACCTACTGCTTGTACAGATATATGTTGATGACATAATCTTCGGGTCAAAGAACGAAGAGTTATGTAAAGAGTTTGAAGCAGTAATGAAGAAAGAGTTTGAGATGAGTGCTATGGGGGAGATGAAGTTCTTTCTCGGGTTACAGGTGGATCAAACACCTAATGGAATCTTTCTACATCAGACCAAGTATGTAGGAGACATTCTCAGTCGCTTTGACATGGAGAATGCTTCTGCTGCTGGGACTCCACTTGCTACGAATCATGATATAGCACCTGATGAGAATGGAGATCTAGTAGATGCCACTATGTACCGAGGAATGATCGGATCCCTCATGTATCTCACTGCCTCAAGACCTGATATTATGTATGCTACATGTCTATGTTCAAGATATCAGGCTAAACCAAAGGTCAACCATCTGATCGGGGTCAAGAGGATTTTTCGTTATCTGAAGGGTACACCCACACTTGGATTGTGGTATCCTCATGATGATGACTTTGAGCTTACCGCGTATAGTGACTCGGATTACGGGGGCTGCAAGATGAACTACAAGTCTACATCAGCAGGGTGTCAATTCTTTGGGAGAAGATTAGTTACCTGGCAGTGTAAGAAGCAGACATCGGTTGCATTGTCAACCTGTGAAGCCGAATATGTTGCTGCTGCAAGTTGCTGTTCACAAATCATCTGGATTCAACAGCAAATGCGGGGTTATCGGTTTAAAATTCTCATCTACTCCTATTTTTGTTGATAACTCTGCTGCAATTGCAGTAACTAAAAATCCGGTCCAACATCCTAAGACCAAACACATCGGTATTAAATACCATTTCATAAGAGATTGCTTTGAAAAGAACTTAATTGATGTGGTTAAAATTAATACTGATTTTCAACGCGCTGACCTCTATACTAAAGCCTTTGATAAACCACGTTTTCAATATTTATTAGAGGTCAACGGCGTTAAAAAGAAAAGTGAGGTAATTCCTGATGATGACAATGTGTAGTCCGATGTAGTTTAGTTAAAGTTTATTTTATTTAATTTTATTTGTCTATTTATTTTATTTTATTTAAACTCATGTTATTTTGCTGTTTATTAAATCCTAAAAATTAAACCAGAAATGATTTTAGTATTTTAGGGGGAGAATATGTCAGCAAGTTAACATTAAAAAAAAAAATGAAAATGAGGGAGAAGGAGTAACTAGCTGAATAAGGTAGATTGTGTCTGTGATACCGATTCAATACCTTTGGAAAATGATAGTACACAGGAACAATCAAGAGGGACTTTAAAATTTAAGTTTTAGAAAGATGCAAAAGTTCAAAGTATAAATCTGTGTAGTCTAAGCAATACAAAAAGGGAAGATGATAGAAAACTGGCAACTCCTAAGGTGACACAAAGAAAGTAGACTTAGAGGCTGCTAGACCATATATGATATGTTGGTAGATTCAACACAATAGACAATAGACCTGATTGGTGATCTCAAGATAAAACTAAGTTGTTCAACTGACTGTGGGCTTCCATCTTATCACTGGTTAACACAATCAACAATATTCCAATAAGGGGTAATGAGCAATTAAACGCCACAAATGTGTGCGGATGACCATAATTAGAGCAAAGCAAGAAAAAATGAAAGACAAATGCAATAAAGCTAATGACTTATGTTGTTGGTGCATTTTGTGTGCAAATAAAATAAGCTGCTCTAACAAGGAGATAGGTTGTGTGCCTCTCTGCTGTGCGATGGCACTGACCTGAGGATAAGCATAACCTAGATATTCTAGAATTCATTGTTGTTTGCCGCCTCTCTGCTGTGCGATGGCACTGACCTGAGGACAGGCTTCTCTTTGAAAGCTCTAAGAATAGTCTCTTCTTGTAATAATACCCGTAGACCGCTCAAAAGCTCCTGAGGAATGTTGATTACCATATAAGTGTGGGATCCACAAATGTTAGTTGAAATAATTAAACCTAAATAAGTCACCAGTCTGTGTCAAAAGTCTGTGTATGGATTTAAGTGGACAAACATACTGACAATCATTGTGGCTACATTCTCAAAGGTTCAAATCAATGTGAAAATCTAAGAGTTTCAGTATGATTTCCTTATGTTGCTAACGACTCTGGATGAACACCGAGAACTTGAGCATCAAAAGGTTTAATAACTAGTCCCAAATGATTTGAATTGCCTGTATGATTCCAAAATTGAATTGGTCCAGATATGATCAATCTAAGTTGAAGCTATCTACTCCCGAACCAAATCCCGTAGATATCAATCTCTGGATTTATCTCTCACAAAAAGCCAAAATATGTCTGTTATGTATTAGTTTAAAGTCTTAAATTAGTTAGTCGTTTAATTTTAATTTGAGTCAAGTGTCGGGCTACATCAGGAAAATCAGAAGGAATCAACTCACTAAAAGGGTCATGTCTGAGATGACCATATGTGCTTTGAAAGGTTAAAACAGTCACGTCTGAGGTGACAAAGAGTGTTTTAAAGGGTCACGTCTGAGGTGACCAAAGTGGTTAAAAGGATCACGTCTGAGGTGATCAAAGTGTTTTCAAGATAAAAGGATCATGTCTGAGATGATCAAAGCTCATAATGTTAATTTAATTAATCTAAAAGAGTTTAAAAGTAAATTGGTAAAAATGGCAGAAAAATTAACTAAGTATGACCCATTCGCACGAATGGACCATACGTATGGACTAACCATACGAATGAAGTCCATTCGCACGAATGAACTATGAGTATGGACCATCCAACCGAATGGACCATACGATTAGTCCAGTCGGAGGATTAAGTGCGAACGAGTGAGTCAGTCGCACGACTGAACTTCAGTCGGACGACTGGAGAAGGGCGACTGACCCAATCGCACGACTGAGTCCCACTCGCACGACTGAAAGGTGCGTATGAACTCAGTCGCACGATTGGATCTAGGGTTGGATAAATAGAGGTGGAGTCGGTCGCAGAGACTCATCACCCAAATCGCCCCTAAATCGCACTCTACCTACCGTTACTCTGCCAAAATTTGATTTGCCTTAGTTTTCTCTTGATTGTGTGTTACTGACGTTCGCTAATCATCATACAGGTATTTTGAAGTCTTCTTCCATCAAAAACAGAAAGATTGGAACCCTAATTGGTTTGTTCGACTGTGAAATGTAACCGAGACAAGAAACCCTAATAACCTATTAAACCAAGCAAAATGTTAAAATTAAGTAAAATAGGTTATTAGTAAGAGAATGCGACTCTAAAGAACCGGTTAATTGAGTTAAAGACTTAGTTTGTGAAGTTTCGAACGTTGACGACTGAACACCTGAGACGACACGACTACGTCGTCCGGATGAACTTCAGTCGCACGACTGAAGGAGCGATTCACTTAAACGCACGACTGAACCATGCGAATGAGACTCAGTCGCACGACTGGTGTAACCGCATAAGAGTACATGCGCATGAGTCCAGTCGCACACTCAGTCGTGCGCATGAGGTCATTCGCACGTCTGAACCTCAATCGCACGATTCAGTCGCACGACTGTCTTCAGTCGTACAACCTCAATCGCATGACAGATAGTTTTATTCAAAGTCTAAGTGTTGCATTATACTCTTAGCCAACGGAACTAATGTTTATATTTATTATGTGTTACAGATGGCGAGTCGATGGAACATGAGCACCAAGCACAACATATGTGCTCACCTGGATTTGACATCCAGAACGCAGCTGACTTCACAGGCATTATTACTTTCTGCTGAGATCCAGGATCGCTCATGCTATATCTACTCCATGCACACCATACAGATCAGTGCAGCAGGCCTTCTGGGAAGGCGCGTCTGTTGATAGATCCACTGAGCCTCATTGCATCAGGAGTTCGATTTTGGTGAGGCTATCACTATATCAGAGGAGGATCTGAGGGATTCTACAGTTTGGGGATGATGCTGATTGTCCTACTCGTCTACACCCCCTCACTGTCAGAGGATGTTTCATGAGAGCCAAGTACTCTGGGGACATCAATGCTGGGGTACTCAACAAGAGTAACCTCTGTCCCCAGTTTAAGTACCTTGCGCACGTGCTGCTAAGTGTATAGCTCCAGGAAGGGAGGTTTTGATGAGCTTTCCGACCAGATCCAGAACGCGTATGCTGCGTTGGTGCTGAACCACCCGTTCAGCTTCTCCAAGATGATATTCACCTACCTGGTGGAGAACATCGAGGGGAAAGGGAAGGAAGGCTTCTGTATGTACCCAGATTTTATGCAGATGATCATTGACCAGAAGCTTCCCTCCCTGCCGAAGGAGAAGGAGGATGCTGTTGTTCTTGAGGTTATGGACGACACTACACTCGGCCGGATGAAGGTATACAGGGGGAAGCAGGTGAAGCCCCCTGTCAGGAGGTTGTTTGGGCATCTGGCCCGTGCTGATTATGTGGCGCCAGCCAAGAGAAAGTGGCGCCACGATGACAGTGATTCGGATGTTGACATATTGCTATACCAGATACTGACTCTGATGATGATGATAGCGGCGACGCCGGGGATGATATGCCTGCTCCATCTAGAGGCACTGATTCAGACGTTATTCCCGCCGGGTCGCCACTGCCGGAGAGGTCGCTGAGATGGACGGTTTCCATCAGGAGTTTGTGGCTGGTGATCTAGAGGAGGAGAGTCTATGAGGAGCCCCTCACCA